>JAUPMG010153181.1:0-10979 GCA_031762675.1 Pachysandra terminalis
TAGCCAGATTCATCAGTATCAAGAAATATGGCTGCACTGCGAGAACGGGAATGACTCTTCTGAGGTACAGAGAGGTAATGATTGTGCAAAGCATGAGCAGCTTGATGAGCTCGGTATGCAGCTAATTCAGAAACGAACTGCTCTTCAAGGAATACTTACTGAAGCAACTGAATTATTTATAAATCAGAAGTTCATCACTGGGAAAAATCTCACCCAAGATGGAGAAAGCCACCATCCTAAACAATTTTTGGATGCATTAGAGATACTAAATTCAAACAACGAACTACTTCTGAAACTCTTGCAGGATCCAAACTCGCTGTTGGTGAAACACATTCAAGACTTGTGGGAAGCTGAGGCAGGGAAAGATGGAGCAACTAAATCATTAGCAGGAGGCAACTTGTCAGACATGGAGATTATTGCTTCCAGGCAATTTGAGCAGCTCATCTGCCATAAACGGTTTTGGAAACAAAACCCTCAGAATTTATTCCACGAGAGGATTAAGTCTCAGGATAGAAACTCATCGAGGGGAAGTGATGATCCTCAAACTTCAAACAGTCTGAAGCCAGGCCAAACAGGAATGCATAGTTCTGAAACTGGAACTAATCCTTGTTCCTCTCCACCATCTCATAATATTTTCAGAAACAATGAGGAGAGTGTGAGAGCCAAAAATCGTTTTTCTTTCAGAGAAATCAAAATAAAGTTGAAAGAAGCAATGGGAGAAAGCAGAAAAGAGCGATCACATAAAACTCCTGAGCTTCAAGGCTCTGGAAATAGTGGTAAAACAGTTGCGGAAGAAATAGTTGGAAGGGTTTCCCCAAGTAAAGCGTATGTGTTCTTGTGCCATTCTTCATGGATGATGTTGGAAGCCCTCCAAGCCCTATATCTCAACCTGGTAATATCTCATAGCAGAAATATAACAATCTTGTATCTATTGTAATATTGACTTTTAATTCTAAATATCGCAAAATAAGTTTGGTAATTAACTTACTTAGAAATGTGCAGCTGAGCCGCCAATGCAGCCACTACGAATTCATTTCGACGAACATGACTTCTTTGTGGAAACCCATTCAAATTCAAATAACTACTTGACAACTTCATTAGCTGACAACAAATCCACCTTTGAATATGTAAGAGCTGTATTGCAAGCCTCTGGCTTGAGCTGGGATATTATCTTCGAGAAGTGGCATTCTTCAGACCAGCTGCTTGATTTGTCATTGTTTGATCAAGTAGAAGTCTCATTGTCCTTTCAATTTTGTGGGGATCGGAAACTTCTCTTTGACTGCATCAATGAAGTCCTTGTGGAATTATGTAAGCATCATTTGGGTTGTTTGCCGTGGGTTTTGTTTGTTAATCCAAACAGCCAGTTGATCGCCATGGAGAAAAATGTAGTCCATGAGGCATGCAAAGGTATTGATTTGCAACTCTCTCCACAACTGCCACCACATACACCAGCCAGATTGTTGGAAAAGGATATGGCAAATGCTGGAAGCTGGATGGACCTTCAATTTGACACTGAACACATTGGTAACAAAATAGGAGAAGTTATTCTGGAAGAACTGATGAAAGACACCATATTTGAGCTGTGTATCTCAAGTCCAGAGACACTGCTGAGTTTTTGATGCATCGTCCAAGCCAGAGAAGAAAACTGAAAACAGAAACAGCTTGTAAAATATGACCAAACACAAAAACGTCTTTGGATTCTACTCGAGACTCACATTTGTCGCACAGGTAAGCACGTATTTCATAATTTTTTTTAAGTACAAAGATTTAATTGTGTCAGAATGTAGGACAGTTGAAGGCCATTCCTTGACTTGCAAGAAGTTTTTTTTAAGTACAACGATTTAGCTCTTTTTGGGTCATGTTTCATGAGCTATTCGCGATTGTTTTTTAGAAGTGTCCACAAGGAAATAGAGCTGATGGTCAACTTCCTATCTAGTTCACTTTGGCTTTGTTGCATCACATTCTGAAACAACTTCATTGCTGGATTCCTTACGCTATTTTTTACATTTG
Organism: Pachysandra terminalis; assembly: GCA_031762675.1. NCBI lineage: Eukaryota > Viridiplantae > Streptophyta > Magnoliopsida > Buxales > Buxaceae > Pachysandra > Pachysandra terminalis. The sequence goes on from JAUPMG010153181.1 coordinate 2,011, forward strand.
TCACAGGTGTCCAACTACAATTTAGTACAACAGGTTGGCTTTTCTCGTAATTGTATGCTGTGGAGAGAGTTTGGGCGTTTTGGGAGGTGTTGAAGGTTGCTTGTTGTAACTAATTGTCCATTATTTTCTTCTTCCTTTCTTTTATTAGCTGACTAGCATTCATTCTCTCTGTTCATTCCATCTTAATGCCCACTTGTGTTGATAGAACTGATCTGTTCCCAATTTAGGGATTTTTTTTTTTTAAATAAATTTGGGATTTCCATAACTAGTAAATATTGAATTCATAATGGGGTGTTATTGTTTTTTATCTGGGACTACCCTTTGTTGTGCTTTGTATTAATGATGTTAAAGTTGACTTGTTCCCATGCTTCAAAAATTTCTATTTGTAGGTTTCAAGTAACTATATTCAACTTCAATGTTTCCTATTGTTGGCGTGGATTCGGATCTAAGATAGCAAATTTCTGGAAGTTTATGATCATTTTTGGAAAACAGTAAGTTTCAAGTAATTCTAGTAGGGCACTGTGAAGTAATAATAGAAGAATGTAAGAGACTATATAAATATATATATATATGTGTGTGTGTGTGTACGCGCGTGCAAGGTCAAGAAGATACTGTTTTTTTTTTCGCATATTCAAGTTGTCAACACACAGGTGGTCCAGTTTTATTTGAAGGACAAGAAATAGACAGAAGGATCGTAGGAGACAAATAACTCAAAATTTCTTTTTGATGATAATAGGCCTCCCTTTAAGAGATTTTGATCACTTATCTGCTGAATGTTAACAAGTAATTCCATAAAATTTATCAGAATAAGGAAAAGACAATTGCTAGGAGAAAACAACAGAGAATAACTTAATGTGCATTACTATTTTTCCTGGATTAGAAATATGAGAGAGAGAGAGAGAGAGAGAGAGAGAGAGCAAACAACCTATCTCAGACTTCAATCAATACTAATATTGGGGACAGATTACAATCTCGCCAAAATACTACTTAGAGAAGGCACAACAGCCTTTCAATAGTGACTGGTACAGCATGTCTTCAGAAACAATAATAAATAGGTATTGTGGTCCTACAGTAATCCCAAATACTGTACTAGTGTTACATCCAACGACTCCATTGATTCGGGCCAGAAGAATGACCTGAGGCATATGTTTAATTACAACTACTGTCAGTATGAAAAAATTGTAAGACCATCACAAGCACAGCAAGTTCTCATACTCTTCCCTGCATTGACAGAAGCAATTCTGCAACATATATCCGCTAAAGCACAGTCAAGCCAATAAATAAGAATAAAGCATTTGCTGATCCTTCCCAAAGCCTCTGATTCTTCATTAAACTCTCCTGAAATAGAAAATTTCTGGTCATCACTAACAATTGAAATACATTTGTAGGTACCTCCCATAGAGAAGTTGCTGTATCCCATGTTCAGCTATAAAATTCCAAATGACTTTCGAGAGGGTAGAGACCCTTGAATTCACTCATATGACTAATCATTCTTTTTATACATCACCTATTATACTAGTATTCAAAAATGGCTAAACCAATGTATAGAATAAATGATGCACATAAAACTAGCTAATATGTCATAAACCGTATTATAGAGTCTTGCTATAAAAGCAAGTAACAGCTTCCACATATTAAAGCATTCGAAGTTCGAACTATACAATGAGATCAAAGAGTTCAAGACTTGAACTTTCTACACTGCAAACCGAAATATACCATATCTTTTATCTATAAAAATGTGGCAATGCATCTCGTTCCAAGTGCTCCAGCAGACTTTTCCTAGAGTGTTCAATATTTGAAAAGAAAATTATTAAGCTTTTTAATTCTTAGATATCTAAGCACAAATGATAAACCTAATTATTGTAAGTAATACCTCAATGTGCAAAATCACCTTACAAGTAGAAAGAGATGATATGAAAACATAATGAAAGAACTAGGAAACACACCTCGTAAGACCTTAAATTAGATAAGAGCAGCTTCAAATTACTTTTGCTTCTTTTTTGACAGCACTGATGAGGCAGGTAGAATTGCTCTTTTCTTGCCAAAAACATTGGCTCTGCTCTCTAAATCATCATCCTCATCATCATCATCACCGTGCCCATTTCTTTCAAATGGGGTAGATTTTTCCATATTATTGGCAGCTCTTCTTTTTTCAGCGTTCAACTTGCCAAGTAATTTCCTTTCAACAGGATCAGTTGATGCTACAAGTTTAGCTTGACGTGTAACTTTTGCACCTAGTCCAAGCCTACGGAAGTATGCAAAGAAGGGATGTTGCAAACCAATAACAATTAAACAATAAGAACGAGCACATAACAATGAAATAATAATAATAATAACCTGGCTGGTCGGCCCTCAAACTCTACCTCAGTTGATTCATCTCTCGTAGATACACTCATATTATCAACCCACGATTCAGCCTGCATGTATGCAGTTCATTGTGAGCATAAGGTCAAATTTTAACATTTATGAACAGAAGCAAGAAAAATGACAATAAACGCCCAATCCTAGTGTTGATCCAAATTTGGGTATCAAACTAAGTATTATGCAGAAACTACATTGGAATCAAGAGCGAGGGCATTAACAAACACAAGCAAAACTGCAAAAATTAACCAAAAGGAAGTAATCCCAGAACAGTAGCATGATCAGCATAAACAATTCAAAACGCAAACTGATTGACTTTGAGGAAATAAAAAAAAAAAAAAAAATAGTGTTGTCACTTTAAGTCATTTATTACTTGTTAACCATGTAAAACTTTCTGATCTCTATAAAATAAATTAGGGTGGAATCATCAATCCCTATACACCATGGTGACATATAGAAACCTGCTACTACAGGGTCTTACTCTATTACCTAAGATGATAATATTTATTCTGCCAGTAACATCCGTTCTATGTGAATGACGAGTGACAGCTTCTACCCCAAGATATGTGTGTGTGTGTGTATATATAAATATATATATATATATATAGAGAGAGAGAGAGAGAGAGAGAAAGAGAATATGCTGACAGTCATCGTCTGTTTTAAATTCTTAGTCAATCAAAGATAGCAAATGAAGCCACCTATATAATCGCTAATTTTCAACAAGATCATCTTCCTCCACTCCTCCTACAGTAGTTTTTGTCCATTCTTTTCTTTAAAAGAAGTCATCTTATCTATTTTGTATTTCAGTTAATGAAAAATACTGTTGTCCAACAAAAAAGAAAGAAAAAGGAACAAGTCAACAAAGAGCCATTGGCAAATCAATCACTTCAAGAAAATCAGACCAGAAGTCAGTTGGAAAAAGAATCCAAAACCATCATAACTTTATGGCCTAATCAAAACAACGAAATCTAATGACATTGTTGAAGCACAAACTCTTTAGGTGACGGTTGCACTTCAAAAAGTGCCTACTTCAGCAAGACTGTTCTGGAACAATTTTTTGCAAAGTCGTTATTGACTTCTGTATAAATATAGACACGCATGTACACTATACCTCTCAATGGAATGAAGGGTTCAATCATAAGAATGGATATATCATTCACATGGTATACTGTTCCCTCAAGCATAGAGATGTTCCCAATCAGTTCTGGGGATGCCTCTATGCGTCTAGGATGGATACATTGGAAGTATGATTATTACTGTCCTGAACACCACAGTGTATGTGCTGTGTTAACGCCAGGAGCATAATATAAAGTTAAGGGAAAACGATAAAAGAAATGGGAAAATTTTGTTACAATCCTAAATGTAAAGGCTTAACCAAATAGGTTTCCATCAGTCCTAGAGCTTTTGGAGCAAAGGTTAGGTATGTAACAGTTGGTATCAGAGCAAGCACCATGTCACGGGTTCGAACCACGGAAGGGGCGACCTATAGGCTGGATTAAAATGACTTAGTATTATACATGGGAATGGGGCTAAGTCGTTTAATACCGATAGGTGAGTGGAGCCGCCAACTAGAGAAACGGCTACCATTGGGTCAGTGTCGATAGGGTGGGCCGCTATGGACGTCGGCTATAGAATCATGGTGGAATGTTATGATCCTAAATGTTAAGGGCTTAACTAAATTAGTTTCCATCATTCCTAGGGCTTTTGGAACAACAGATAGGTCTGGAACAAATTGACATCCTTTCTCCATTGTTCCAAAAAGAAATACCAAAAGAAGAGTTGGAAAAACTGGGAATAGAAAAAATAAAATAAAATCTTTCATACATTAAAATTATGATGAGAAGGAAATATGATATATTCTCTTGTTCTTCCTCTCAACAACACAATACACACATTGGAAAAAAGAAAAAGGCAGAGATCCTATAGACATTCCAACACGCGATTCCAAGAAACCAGAACCCCAATTTCTGGAGATTGACAGCCACGCATCCATTTAGCATTAGAAGATCAAATAAGCAGATTATTTTCCTCCATGATTCCATTTTAAGTGTCAATTGATTCTGTTACTACAATTGTTAGAGACAACAAAGAACCTCCAGGCAATTACAAACATCCAACTAAGCCATCAAATCTTCACGAATATCATTGATACCGATAAAACAACCACACATACTAACTACAGTTCTTTAAACAAACCCAAAATTTAACCATTTTAATATTTCATTCTGTCTTCTTGTCCTATTTATTTTATATATTTCATGAAACTGTATCCAAGTGAATTTTTCATTTAAACCATGTCAGCAATGTTATGAAAGTTAAACTTTACTCTAATCATGCTTTGTAATGGAATACAAACAGTTGGGTACTAAACTGACCTGACTACAAAAGACCCTCCCAATTCATTCTGCAAACCAATCATATCCAAACAAGTAGAGAGAGAGAGAGAGAGAGAGAGAGAGAGAGAGAGAGAGAGATTCTAGTCTTACTAATTTCAGTCCCTTCTCCAATTTCACCAATTTGGGTGGACAAACTTTCAATTTACGCTCTTCCATGCTCATTGCAAGCACCCAAAAAAAAAAAACTGCCTCAAATTAAGAACAAATAACTACTCACTGACGAAATTCATAGAAATTAAAATTAAAACAGTGTACAAATAAAATGAATTATTTCCCTTAAACAATAAATCCTGACTATATCAAGATTAAATAGTCACAAACATCTTCCCTTTTTGAATCTGAAGACAAGTAATTCCTTATTTCTTAAACAGTCTAATGTCCATAATTTGGGGCTTCTAGTGAGGTAGATACACAAACACCTAAAGACAAGTAATTCCTTATTTCTTAAATAGTCTAAGGTCCATAATTTGGGGCTTCTAGTGAGGTAGATAAGCACACACACGCACGCGCACACACATACACAGATGTTTCATTCAGATTAATAAGCGCTTTATAAATTGAATCAAGAAAAACAAACTATATAGGTAACTAGGTTATGGAGATAGCTTTGAGCAGCAATGGGGAATGCAGTTCGAGACAAAGAATCAAAACCTCAACAGTGGATGTTACCTGCGACTCAGAAATATCAAGTGAAACGATATTCAGAGAATGCTTGATTAACACTGTTCGACAGAGAACAATACAAGGAAAACTCGGATTACTCCTGAGACGGTGAAAGAGGAATAGTGAGGATGTAAAACATTAGTATACGGAACTCCAACCATTCGCCGGCGGCCATGTTCACAAAACCACGTGGCAATAACTTTGCAATTAATTGTACTTTTGCCTTCAATTATAACTATTTACATTAATATGTAAAATTTTAGTGTTATATTACACAAACTCCCTTGAACATGTCATTGGAAATATTTGGGTAGAACCTATCAAATGAATCTATTTTTAATGTGAACTTATAAATCGTACTAAATATATTAACTTTTAAAAATATTTATATTAATCACAAAACATGAAAAACATTAATGAAAGTCAGAAGGGGGTATCATTCAAATTTTGTTGAAAATATGATAAAGAGAAAATTACACTTTGATCCTTTGAGGTTTTAATCACTTGCACTTAGACCCCTTGAGATTTATTAAACCATCTTTTTATATGAAACCTCAGGAGGTCATGAACTGATTTATCCTTAAAAAAATATAAAATTACTTCTCTCAAATCCACCACCCCCACCGCTACCACCCATCACCCCCTCCCACCACCCCAAATCAGTCCATGAGGTAATTGTAGTTTTAACAATTAAAAAAAAGGAGGTAATTATAGTTTAACAAACCTCTGGGGTTTAAGTGCAAGTGGTTGAAACCTCAGGGGTCAAAGTGTAATTTTCCCTATAATAAATGTGTTTTCTTGTTTTGCGATTATTAATAAATCTATGCAATATAAATAAGAAAATTCATATATTTTAAAGTGGTTAATTTGTTTAAACATATGCCCTAACATAAGGTATTCTAAATACACAATAAAATTCATTTATAGTTAAATGAGTTTGAGTTGGGTTATTTTGGACTCAGTTTTTTCAACCCATAAACAAATGGATTGGTTTGAATTGTGTTTATTGATTTGTTGTGTTGTGTTAATTTATTTATATTTATGCCCTTATACTTTAATGACTATATACATTGAGAATTGGCATCCCCTCGGAGTTTTCTTAATAATAAATAATAAATAAAAGAGTTTTAGTGTGACACTTATCTCCTTACACTAATCTAGTAATAGGTGTCAAAAAAACGACAATACGACACGTAGCCCTCTTTGTTTGTTTGATTCGAGGGATAGGCCTCCGTTGAGTTCTTACTCTTTTGCAAGACTTTGATCCATTCTATAATCTATAACATAAGACACGTATCCCTCTTTGTTTGTTTGATTCGATTCGAGGGATAGGCCTCCGTTGAGTTCTTACTCTTTTTGCAAGACTTTGATCTTCTTCATATTCTATTAATCCTTGGATCTCTCTCTTTCACTCTCGTTCATTTGATGTGATCTGTTTTGTTTTTTTATTTTCAAACGTAGACACTAGTAAGGAGGTATGTTTCTTCCTTCGTATTTTATTTATTTTTCTTAATTGTTGTTCGTTATTTTTGTTTTCTTAAATATGATGTGATAAGTTCTCATAAATGTTCGGTTTCATTAGTTATTGATGATATATTTACAGAATGGAGATTTGTACAACTAAGTTGCAAACCTTAAGGGAAGTAAGTGTCACGCTAAGGCTGCGTTTGGCCCGGCTTGTGCTCATGGATAAGCACTCGGTGGATAAGTTGCTCTATGAGAACACTTGTCCACAACAACAATAAACTACTTATTTGAAGAAAACAGCGTTTAGTAAATACATTTATTTAAGTGCTAATGAAAGTTTAGGGGTAAAATAGGTATTATAAAAAATATTATTAAAGTTTAGTAATAGCATTTATTTTAGTTAAATGCTTATGAAAGTTTAAGGGTAAAGTAGGTATTTTAAAAATATTACTAAAATTGTGAAATAGCTTAACGCATAAAAGCTTGGGAGAAGTTGCTCTCAGCATCTTCTCCTTATGGGCAGCCTTCCTCTTGTGGTGGTGGCGGTGGTGGGATGGTGGTGGTTGTAGTGGGGTGGTGGCGGTAGTGTGATGGTGGTGATTGTAGTGGGGTGGTGGTGGGGGTGGGGGTGGGGGTGGGATGGTGGTGGTGTGAGGGGTTCTCTTGGTATTTACAAGTTTGACATCAAAATCCAAAACTCATTCCTAAATTCTGGAATCAGGTTTAGACCTAATTCTAAAGTCACGTGTATTTTCAAAACCCATTCCAAGGCTTGCTAACCAAACATCTATTTTTTTATCAAAACTCATTCCAAGCCCTAGAATGAGTTTCGAAAATGGGAGCCAAACGACACCTAAATTTATGACTACATCGAGTCATATGGATCCAATTTCGTGCTTCACTAATCCGTAGCAATTGTTGTCTCTAAGTTGGACAAGGGCTACTTACATCTATCTATATTGTAAAGGGAAATGACATATCGTAAAATGATGGAGGATCTTCTGTCATGAGCCCGGTGATTAGGGCTGTAAATGAGCCGAGCCGAGCCAAGCTTTGCCCAGCTCGGCTTAGGCTCATAAAAGCTCGGCTTATAAAAAATTGACGTTGTAAAAAAACTTAGATTAATACAGATGTATTAATATTATAGTTATAATTGTTCTTGTATGTAATATAATACGTTAACATGTGTGTTTAATATTAATACATAATATAAGATATAAGAATATGAATGTATAATCACATATACAAACCGAGCTGAGCTTTAACCGAGTTGAGCCTACCCAAGCTCGACTCAAGCTCATTAAAAGAATGAGCTTTTTTTCAGGCTCGGGCTCTGCTCACGAGCCTAATTATAGAGCTTAAGCTTGGCTCAAACGAGCCGAGCCCAGGCCTGAGCCGAGCTAGCTCGGCTCGTTGACAACCCCGCCGATGATATCCATCGTGATATGTGAAACAAAGCTGAGGTCAAAATTGTAATTTCAACCTCGACCGAGTTGTTTTAAGAGGGCAAAATTAAAATTTTGGTCTTGACTTTGTTTCATATCACTGGGATCATAAGAAAATATCTGCTTCCTCGTAAAACATGCCAATTTATTTATTTATTTTAAATTTAAAAAACAGCCTTTAGCATCAGGATGGCAATGGGGTGGGTTTTGATGAACCCTAACCTGTCCTTAAAGGAGGCCCCCTAATACCAAACCCTCTACTAATCCTATTGGGGCGGTAGCGAGGCGGGTATGACCAGATTATAAGGTTCTTTTGAAAATAAATGTTTTTTTTAAGTAAAAATCTTTAATATTTTAAATATATTTAATTATAAAAAACAGATTTATACATAAAATATATGTTTAAAACATAAATGAATGGCAATGGGGCGGGTTGAGCCAAATCCTAACCCGCCCCTAACCCGACTCACAGGTTACCAAACTGTAACGTCCCGAATCCGATAGACCCAATACAGTCCATCAAAGACTAGAGACATCATCTTCACTTTCTCAAAGGAGAGGGTGGATCACAACAAAATAGGATTTATCCTAAAATAAGCGTTTAAGGGAAAACTAAACATATCATTATTACAGAGTT
>JAUPMG010153212.1:0-10978 GCA_031762675.1 Pachysandra terminalis
GCACACCTTTAGATGGTATAATTACTTTTAGTTATAGGATTTCCTTCTCGCAGTGTATTGACTTTATTTTTCCTGCTAGTCAAATGTGTGTTTATTGGGTAGCCTGTTCTAGCCCCTCTCTTCCATTGTAATCAAACAACATGTTTCCTCTATGATTTTAAACACATAATATTGATTTCAAATTTTAAGTTTCAAGAAACTTTTAGTTTCTCCAGAACCTTTCTGGTTGTGATAAGGCTAGCTATATCATTCCTTCCTTAGCCATCATGCCTCCATCTTCTCTGTCTCCTGAAAATTTTCCTTAGATAACACTGAACAATTAGATTAGAAACCTAGCTTAATAGATCACTTAATTTAAATTCGGGGCTCGTATATAGTGGAAAAGTCTGTACTAGAAATTAAACTCGTCAGCTCGTGGATGGAGTTCAAGGAGGTCGTTTACCTGGAGTACGTTCCCCAAGACAATCAGAAGAGAGAAGGAACTTGTGTTCAGAAATCTAGGACAAGGTAACATGTTCGTAAGGGGGTACGCAGCAAGGTTCACAGAGCTATCACAATTTGCCATACGCGGTCGAGAGCGGATTAAGGCACAGTATCATGAGCAGATTGGTTGTACGAGAGTTCACCAAGTATCATGAAGTGGTTGACTGTGCCGCAAGGTAGGAAAGGATCGGCGAGAGTCTCATGAGATTCGAGAACAGAAGAAGGAAATAAATTCCATAAATCACCAAGCTAAAATACAGAAAGCACGAAAGGCATAAGAACCAAAGAACACTTAAGACTTAGTAGCAAACGCCAGAGGTATTTCAACTGCGGAAAGATATGTAATGACCTGAAATTCTAATCTCAACTAATTAAGATTAAGCATAGACTAGGAATCCAAAATAATGTAATTAAGTCCACTAATAGCTTAGGATAATACCCATTAAACCCCTGACCTCAAAAAAATTAGGTTAAGTAAGGAAATAAATAAAATTACATAATCAAACTGAAGGATTAGATGATAAATTAGGGACTTTTTAAAAGCTAATTAATTTAGCAAACTTTTTAATTCCTCTAGTGGACTCCCGAGGACCAACTCAGCCTTAATAACCAAAGCCCTTTATCAGGACCCGCAAACACGACCAGACGAGAAATATATAGCCAAAAACCCTATTATGCCGTTAAGTGAAAACACTATTCACAAGCTGTATATAAATAGAGCCTTTGACTCATAACTCTTCCTCTCTTCTTCTCTTGGGATTTTTGGAGCCATGAAGGATCCTTGGAGCTCAAGAAGGATCTTTCAAGTCTCGGAATGCACCACAACTCGAATTTGACCCTCGCGACCACACCCCAAGTTGAGTAACCTTCTTTGAATGAGTATTTCGGTTGTGTCTTAGTATTTGGACCTAGGAGAAGTGATTGTGCCTCCTACCCACCTTCTCGTAGGGATTTAAATCCAAATATATGATGTATGTGGATCCCTAATCACTAGACTTATGTATTTTACATGCATGTGGAAGAACCCAACCCTAAATGTGGTGGAAAAGGGGGAAAAACCTTAAATCCCTACTTAAGAACCACTAGAAATAAGATTTGATAAAAAAAAATGAGCCTTCCTGGGGTGAGACCTAACTCCCATTGGAATTTCAAGTGGAGCAGACCTTTCCCCAGCTTCAGCGCACTCGTCGGCGTACCGACGAGGTCGCCAAATCTCAGAGACCAGAATGGGCTCTCGAGAATCGTCGCCGAAGGAATTTCGGCGCACCGAAGTAGGTCATCGAAGCCTCCCTTAGGCACGCCTAAGGGTCTCCAAAGTAAAAAGTGACTAAACCAAATCAACTTCTCGTCTATCGAGACCCATTTGGACCAAACCCCGACGTGCCAAACCAATTGGCACACTTTCACCTATTTAGGCGAGCCGAGAGGTTGCAGAGCACCCCACCGAACCACTCCACAGGTCCAAATGGAGTGATTCCAACGGGAGCTCATGCATCTTGACTAGTTACACGTGCTTAGCCTATTTCCGGGTCAGTTAGACCTCTGGTGTGAAATCCGACCCCTCAACCCGGAAATCTAGTCGACTAGTAGGGGCCAAGCAATAGGAGTTTTGGGAAAATAGGTAAGCATGACTCCTTAAACTTCCTATTAGCTTAGCACCATCATAATACACATGTTGGGATATAGTTGAACAATGGAGCGAATATAGTCATTCACAAAGACAATGAAATAAAAGTACTTTCTATAAATATTTATGATGTAGATAGCGGAAACAAAATACAGGTCTAGGTTTAAAAATCAGATTTCTATGGATATCATCTCGTGTATCCCCAAAAAGAATCACCAAGTCCAAAAGATCAGAGTATACAAAAAAAAAAACTATATAAACATTACAATGATCACTGGTAAAAGTAATCTTCTTCCTCTCTGTAGTCCTCCTCCTTAGCCGTGCTTTTGTCAGCAATGGCCTTCTCTAAAGGTCCTACTATGATTGCTAAAAAGCGTGAGCTATAAAGCCAGTAAGTAAATAACATCAGGAATATATAAGACTATCCTAGAGACCAATCATTTCACAATACTCTTAGCCCAAACAGTAATGGAGTCATAACAAGATGTGATGCATGTGGTAAATTATTTACTATTCCTGTTGTGCACCTAATTACAATAATTACCAAGGTAAGCTAATAAACAATCTAGTATGCAATGCAAATGCAACTCTGTCAAAGTGTCAATGTAGTATGTTTCCTCTTGATGCAGTCTCTATCCAGGGTCTCCCAGTAACCTGAATTTGCCCCAGGATGTCTCAGTAACCTGAAATCATCCCTCGTGGTAATGGTCTAAGTAATAGGACTATTCTATGTGTACAGCATAGTTTTAAGGGCTTTCAACCAAGGAGGCACAATCCCTCTACTCATTTTTTATCAATGGAACATATCGAGGTTTGCACCCATGTGCGGCTCCCTCAGAAAAACACAACACTTGACAAACTACAGAGATCTCTCTCTGATTCTTAGGTACAATGCCCTTAGGCAAAAAGATAGTCTATTGGGTTAGCTACTCCCTCAACCTAGTCCTTCCAGTCCCCTCACTAGATGTGGGATTCACATCACTCTCATTTCAAATCACGAGATGCAACCGTGTGGTCTCGGAACTTACGGTCATACTCTTGGACCAAGCTATGGCCTAGAGTCAATGTGGTGCTGTCAAGTGGTGCACGTTAACTAAAAATTCATTTCATTGTGTACAAGGTGCATTATAACTAACTAGGGTGTACATTCCACACATTTCCATGTTACTACATAATATCTCACTAAATCAAGCTACAAGGTGAGAACATCATTATCAGTCATACTGGAGTGCATATTTCATTAATTTCAATCGTAAACCATGCTAATGTGTATTGACTAATAAACATCAAGTTATAAGGCTAAAATATCAAGTTCGGCGAGGTCTTCGGCACACCGAAGCCTACCTCGGCGGACCGAACTGAGATTCGGCGACAATTCCAGGGACCTATTTTTCGGTGACCTCTTTGGTGCACCGAAGACAGTTTTGGCGCGCTGAACTGATACTCGGCGACCCTTCCAATGCTGTTCATACTCGGTGACCTGTTCAGTGAGTCGAACAGTCCGTCGATGGCCCAGTAAGTGTTCGGGCGCCGAGGAGGCCGCCAAATGTCGCGAATAGGCTAAAACAGTGGGGGCGGGTGGGGGCGTTCTCCAAACTTGATTCCCAACTCAATAAAATCATTCAAGAGCATTTATATACCAACAATCTAACAGAAATTCATTCCCAAACATGATATTCAACCAACATAATACAATGGGGCATTAAATTCATTCTTCAATGTTCCAACACATGTATGAACATAGAAAGCAAAGAAAATGCTTAGAAATCTAACATGAATCTATTTATATTCATGAGATTATTCACTTACTTGAATCAATGCAAGAAATCAAGCTTAAACCCTAGCATGCAAGCCTCTTCTTTCTCCACCTTCAAGTTCTCAAGCCAAACTAACCCAAATGAGAGAAAATTTGCATGAGATTTTCATCTCTCTCATTCAAACAAGCAACCCAAGACAAGTGTCCTCATCTCATCCCTTCAATCATAGCCACTCTAATCCTAGCCCTTAATTAAATGGTTAGTGGGAGTAAGTATTCCCCACCACCAGCTCCCTCTCTCCATCAATCCTAGCCACACATCTCCCCCCTAAAATTATTTTTTGCCCCCACCCCTAAATATTTTCTATTACCCATTTTCATTATTTTTTTATGTTTTCATCATTCCCTATATTAAAGACACAATTCATGAGACAAATTTTGTTTCCTTAAGAGACACGCACGATTCATGAGACACTTTTCTTTAATATTTTATTTATTTTCCCTCTTTCTTTAGACCTATCTATTTTAGGGTTTTATTTTTGCTAGGTTTCTTTTGGTAAAAAACTCAAGTTTAAAACTTTTATCTCTCTTTTTTTCTCTTTTGTCATTAATGCTCATTGGCATTCTCTCTCTCTCTCTCTCTCTCTCTCTCTCTCTCTCTCTCTCTCTCTCTTGTCATTAATCCTGATTGGGGTTTTGTGAAAGAAAAAAATCTTGGTTTCTCTCTCTTCTGTCATTAAGCATAGGAAGGAAAAAAGTTCAGTTTTACATTAAAGCAAGAAAGGAAGAAACTTGAAAGTGACGGCTTAAGATATTACGATTTGGGACAACAACTCAACAAGTCGACAAGGTGAAACCCTACATCCAATTAATCGCATATACAAGTATTCCTTATTAATGCTTTGTATTTTATTAATTTAATTTTTCTTTATGCCTATATATCATATATGTATTCTCTTTTTGAAGTTTGTGAATCTCAATTGGTAACTGCTAATCAATATGATAATCAAATTTGAATTAATCCAATGATAACATGATGAACGCTAAGATTTATTAAAACTAAAATATCACTATGTATTTATATTAAGAGCTTTTAATTAATATATGATCTTAATTTTGAACCAGTTATGGAAAAAAAAATTTTAAAGAAAATCAACAGTTGAGTTGTCACCACCTATTGCCAAGAGACAAGATGAAAGTGAATCAAGTGATAAGGTGCACCATTGCTCACATGAAAGTTTTGCAAAAACCTATTTGGATGATCTTCCAGTGGATCCTGGGTTACAAACTCGGATTTTGGATTACAATTCTAATGATCAGAACCAAATTCGACAAGCATATTTGCAAAAGGGTCTTTGTCAGCCTCACAACCATAATTTTCAACAAAAGAAATTTGGAAGTCTATTACGATGATTCAATCAAGCTTAGTTTGATGAATATGCTAGTTGGTTAGAGTATAGCATAGCAAAAGATGTTGCATTTTGCCTATGTTGCTATCTCTTTAAACTAGATATTGGAGATCAAGCAGGTAGAGATTCATTTGTTGGTGAGGGTTTTACAAATTAGAAGATGAAAGAAATATTTCAAAGTCATGTTGGAGGTCTGAATAGTGTCCACAACAAAGCTTGGAAGAAGTGTCAAGACTTAATGAAACAAGAACAACATATTCAAATAATTTTCTCCAAGAAGTCAACCCAAGCTCGAGGTGAATACCGAACTCGTTTGAATGCATCGATTGATTGCATTCGATTTGTTCTATGACAAGGGTGGGCATTTTGTGGTCATAATGAATCAAAGGATTCGAACAATCAAGGAATTTTTTTAGAGCTTTTACAATTTCTTTCTTATCACAATGAAGATGCAAAAAGTGTTGTTCTTAAAAATGCTCCTGAAAATCTCAAGTTGACAACACCTGATATTCAGGAAGATATTGTAAATGCTTGTGCAACTAAAACTACAAACGTTATTATCAATGATATTGGCAATGCATTATTTGTCATTCTAATTGATGAGTCTCGAGACATATCAATAAAGGAACAGATGATTGTTGCTTTGCGCCATATGGACAAGAAGGGGCATGTAATTGAGCGGTTTTTAGGTATTGTGCATGTTACAGAAACCACTGCTTTATCACTTAAAGCAACAATCGTTGCATTATTTTCTAAATATGGATTGAGCATTTCAAGACTACATGGGCAAGGCTATGATGGGGCTAGCAATATGCAGGGTGAGTTTAATGGTCTCAAGACGCTTATCACAAAGGAGAATGAATATGTTTTTTATTTTCATTGCTTTGTACATCAACTTCAGTTAGCTCATGTAGTTGTTGCAAAGAATCATATTCAGGTTTTTTTGCTTTTTAATGTGATTGGTAATAAATTGAATGTCATTGGAGCCTCTTGTAAATGTCATTATATTCTTTAAGATAAACAAACTACCAAAGTTATTGAAGCACTCAAGAATGGAGAGTTGTCAAGTGGAAAGGGCATAAATCAAGAGACTGGTCTACAACGATCGAGCAGTACACATTGGGGTTCTCATTATGGTACTTTGATTAGCTTACTTGTCATGTTTTTATTTGTGATTGATGTACTTGAAATTGTTATAGAGGATGGTTCAAACTCAGAACAAAGAGCTGAAGCGTGTGTTTTATTAGACTCGATGCAATTGTTTAATTTTATCTTGAATTTGCATTTGATGAGAAGTATATTGGGAATAACAAATGAATTGTCACAAGCATTACATAGGAAAGATCAAGATATCGTGAATGTCATAGCTCTTGTTAAAATTTCTAAGCAATGACTACAAACAGTGAGGGAAAGTGGATGGGATTCTTTATATGGCAAAGTTGCTTCTTTTGTGACAAACATAACATTTGTATTCCCAATATGGATAATGTGTTTGTAGCACGAGGGAGACCACGGCGTAGAGCTGAGGAATTTACAAATCTACACCATTATCGTGTTGAGTTATTCTATACTGTCATAGATATGCAACTTCAAGAGCTAAATAACCGTTTCGCTGAGATGAATACTAAGTTGCTACTTTGTGTGGTGTTTTTGAATCCAAATGAGTCATTCTCTTCTTTTAACAAGCAAAAGTTGATTCGGATTGCCCAATTTTATCCAGAAGAATTTTCAGTAGTAAAGCTCATGGCACTTGATAATCAACTTGATACTTATATTATTGATGTACGTTGTAGCAGTGAGTTCTGAGGAGTGAAATGGATTGATGGCTTTGCTGAGAAAATGGTTGAGACAAGAAAAGATATATTATATCGATTGGTTTACTTGATTATAACATTGGCATTAATTTTACCACCTGCAACTGCCACGTAGAGAGAGCGTTTTCTACTATGAAGGTTATGAAGAATCAAATGCGCAATCGAATGGGAGACCAATCGATGAATGATAGCTAGGTTGTATATATTGATAACGACGTCTTCAATGGCATCAATAATGACGTAATTGTGCCACGGTTCCAAAGCATGAAGACTCGTAGGGGACAATTGTAAAAAATACTATTCTCAATCTTATTTTTATCAATAAAAAATAAACTTTGATGAAATTTATATTTAATATTTTATTTCTAGTTGACTTAAAAAAATCACTCACAATAAATTCTTGGCTTAACCCCTGCATGTGACAGAGGACCATAAGGCAAAAATTCTTGGTATAGAAATACCGAAGAGGTGAAAACTTTTGGTCAATACACTTTTTAGGCAATAAATTGCCTAAAATAAGGGGTCTAAGTAATTTTCCCATGAATCTGTGTACTGTGATGACTTGAAGTTTAAGTTTGCTTTGATAAATACTGGTGGGACTGGACCAATTGTTGAACCGTACAGTAAAGCCGTTGCACGGTATGTCCTCAGTCAGATTGTTCTGGCTTTCTTTTTCTTCCCTTCTGGGTTCTTAATCCAATGTTTATATTTGTTACTGTTCTTGCATTGGTCAGATCACTGCCTTACCTGATAATTGCAGCCTGCCTTTTTGTAAAGAAAACTAAGTTCGTTTTACATCTACAGCAGGCAGGCAGGATACGTTGATACACCTTCTGGTGGAAAGTTGGGTGTAAGAAGGTTGAACTGGGATCCAATCCATTGCAGGGGACAGTTACTCCAAAAGGGCAACCTTTCTTGAGAGACCACTTTATTAATCCAAATGGGTTGAAAATTCCACAAAACATGATGATGGTTGAGACTTGAGTGAGAAGTACCATCCTCATTTATTTTGGCTTGTGATCTATATCCACCATGTATTTTGATAAATGGGTTGCTATTCCAAGTGTTGAGACTTGAGACACCTTTATGCTTAAAAAATTTACTAATGTACAATTATCAAAATATATGGTGCCTAAATAACTAGCCTTCAGTTATTACTACAAAATATATCCTTAGAACCTCTCAAAAAATATAAGTATCTATCCAAAAAGTCCATGAATGAATTTCTTTGTCAATCTACCCATTAGAAAGAATATTACATCCAAAAATGATCGTATCCTGAAATGTCCTTTAGGTTGTGTTTCGCCCGGTTTATATAAGTGCTTATTTCAGCTTATAGCTTATTAAAGCACTTTTTTAAAATTAAGTGTGTTTGTTAATACCTAATGGGTAAGTGCTTACCCATAAATAGTACAGGAAGACTACCCATAAGGAGAAGTCATTGAGAGCAGCTTTTCGTGCCAAAAACTATTTCTAAACTTTAGTAATATTTTTGTAATACTTGTTGTACCCCTAAACTTTTATAGGTACTTAAATAAATGTTATTCATAAACTTTAATAATAATTTCATAATACCTATTTTATCTTTAAATTTTTATAAACACTTAAATAAATGTATTTACCAAATGCTATTTTCTTCAAGTAAACAACTTATTGTTCCTGTAGATAAGTTCTCCCATTGAGTCACTTATCAAACGAGTGCTTATCCGAAAGCAAAAGCCGGAGCAAACTCAGCCTTATACTGATCAACTTAAGAACTTTTAAGGTTATTTTAGTTTAAGGGGCAATCTATATAATGAGGGGCATTTCAGTCACTTAAAAGTGCTTAAGTTTATCAGTGTAAAAAACATTTCAGTATAAGAACATTCTGTTTTTTCACTCATGAAAGATCATGACAAGGGGTATTTGAACGGTTGTTGACAGAATATTTATTTTTGAGTTTTTAGATATATTTTTTCACCTGGTTTGATTTTTTTTACAAAATCCTCTATGGGTTTTTTGGGTTAGATAATTATTTTTGAGTGATTTTTAGGATATTTTCACTCTTGTTTATTATGACAGAGCTCTAAGGTTAAGAAAAACTTGGCCATCATCATTTGTTTAATCATGAACCAAATAAATTATGTGGGTCATTCCATATTTCGTTTAAGACAAATTACCTGCACTTAGGGCTGGAAATTTGGTGGGCCGGGTTCGGTCCGGGCTCACATAGGATGAGGAGTGTTATGCATGTCCAAGCCCGGCCCAGCTCGCTTTTTGGGCCTAAGAACGAAACTGTAAGGACCTAAATCTTTATCCTCAATTTAGTTGGATTAGTAATTAAAGTTTAAAATAAAATAATTTAATTAAGCCCACAAGTAGACTAAGTTGATGTCCATTAGATTCCTGACCTCAGAAACTTAGGCTAATTAAAAAATTAAATTAATTTAGGCAGCTAATCTGGAAGGCCAGTTGGAAATTTAGAGGTTAATTATTTTTAAATAACAAAATAAGTTAATTAATTATATTAGTCGATTTCCGAGGTCCATCTCAGAACCATCGACAAAAGCCCTCTAACAGAGCTTGCAAAGGTGGCCAGTCGAAAAATATAGAACCGGTAACCCCGTTTTGCCCTTAGTGCTGACACTATTCACAACTTCACTATAAATAGAGCACTTAGCTCATAAAACCAAATTTTCCACTCCCTCTCTTCTCTCTCTTAGATTTTGGAGCCATGGATGGGATTTGGAGCTCATGGATCCAAGTTTCGAATGCGCAACGGATCAACTCGAACCTACTCCAGCAACACCCCAAGTTGAGTAACCTCCATTGAATGTGTAATTTAGTTGTGTTTTAGTATTTTGACCTAGGAGTAGGGTTGTTTGCCTCATTCCCACCTTCTCCACTTTAGACAAAATGAAAATGGACTTCGACCTTAGTCGAACCTTCCTGGTCGTAAAACAAAGCTCCCAGTAAAATTTCAGCCTCAATAGCCATTTCCCTAGCTTCGGCGCATTCTTCGGCACACCGAAGTGGTCGTCGAATCTCAGAGGCCAAATATGTCTCGCGGGTATGGTCGCTGAAGAAATTTAGGTGCACCAAATAGGTCGCCGAAATCCCCTTTAGGCGAGTCTAAGAGGTCACCGAAACATAAAGTGACCTAACCAATTTGACTTCTTGTCTATCTCGACTCTTTTGGACCAAAGCCGAAGGTGCCAACTCATTTGCCACACTTTACCTCATTTAGGCACACCGAAAGGTCGCCGAAGACTTCGCCGAACCACTCCTTTGGTCTAAATGGAGTGATTCAAATGGGAGTGCGTGTATCTTGACTAGTTACACATGTATAGCCTATTTTCAGGTCAGGTAGACCTTTCATGTAAAATCCGACCCCTCAACCCAAAAATTTAGAGTTCTTAGTTTGGCCAAGCAATAGAGGATTTCAGGAAAATGAGTAAGCATGACCCCAAAATCTTTCTATTAGCTTAGTACTATCATAATACATGTGCTGAGATGCAAATGGATAGTGTGATGTTTTACTTGCTTATTAAATTATGAGTTTAGGCATATTGAGATGCCCTTGGTAAATATTCTATGGAAATGAAATTGGTATAGGCACTCGGTTGCCTCACATATATTATATGATCATTTGGATCACGTTGATGATTCTAATGGATACGGTTGATAAGGAGTTTGGTGCCGGTGTCCCCAACTTGCCTTATACTTTAACTGTAGAATTATACTACCTTTAGATTTCTATTACTAATATATAGAGGAGTATGTAAGTAGAAAAAGATCTATGGTATATACATATTCTTAGTAAGTTGGGTTAGGTGATTTATATTATGTAGTAGGTTAGATAATATGTTCTCTATTGATTAGTAAGATAGGTTAGGTATTTTATCTTTCC
>JAUPMG010153232.1:0-10978 GCA_031762675.1 Pachysandra terminalis
TGACTCTGTAGGAAATCTTTCAATGATGATATACTTGAGGTATCACTCCCTGTGATGACAATGTCATCTACATAAACAACCAAAAGAAGACCCCTGCATCTGACTGGCGAAAGAATACCGAGTGATCCTTGGATGATCTTTGAATTCCAAACTTCAATACAACTTCCGTAAATCTTCCAAACCACGCCTGAGGTGACTGATTCAAACCGTATAGGGACTTTTTCAGCTTACACACTAGATGAGACTCCCCCTAAGCAACAAAACCAGGCGGTTGCTCCAAATATACCTCCTCATGTAGGTCACAATTGAAAAAAGCATTCTTTACATCCAGCTAATGTCCAACCATAGGACGCTGCAAGAAAGATAATAAGGAGGACAGAGGCCAACTTTGCAACAGGGGAAAAAGTATCTGTATAATCAACTCCATACGTCTGAGCATATCCCTTGGTAACCAGTCGAGCCTTGAGACGAACAATAGAGCCATCAGGATTCATGTTGACTACATACACCCACTTACATCCAATAGATTTCTTACCAGGAGGCAAGGTCACTAAGTCTCATGTCTGATTGGCCTCTAGAGCTGTCATCTCATCTACCATATTTCTTGTCCACCCAGGAGAAGACAATGCCTCAGATAAAGACCGAGGTACCGAAACAGCATCCAAACTGAAAATGAATGCCTGTAGAGTAGGAGATAATCATGCATATGAAACAATGGCTGAAACAGGATACTTGGCACAGTCACGGTGACCCTTCCGAAGGGCAATGGTACATCCAGATTAGCTGGTAGATCAGGCAACGAGGAGTCCGATACAGTAGTGGGCGGCTCAGGAGCAGCTACAGGAGCAAAGCCAAAAAATCTACGATGACCACAAACATATGTCTGAACTGGCGAACTCACATGCGTGACGGGTGTACTAGGAGGAGCCTGAATGAGATCATAGAAAAGAAACTCATCAAGATTAGATACCTCCGACACACTGGATGATGATGGAGAAGAAGAAAATGGAAGAGACTCACGAAATGTAGCATCAGACGACACCAGATACCGACCCAACTCAGTAGAGTAGCACCTATAGCCCTTTTGGGTGCGAGAATAACTAAGAAAGATACACTTTAATGATTTAGGATCCAGTTTGGTTACTTAGGGTCTACTATCCCTACAATAACACGTACACCCAAACACCAGCATAGGAAGAGAATGTAAGGTTTGACTAGGATGCAGAACACGATGAGGACTATCTCCCTGAAGCACAGAAGAAGGCATCCGATTAATCAAGTAGGTCGCTGTAAAAACAGCATCACCCCACAACACTTGAGGCACCTGCATATGGAACATAAGGGCTCGTGCTACTTCCATAAGGTGACGATTCTTACGTTCATCCACATCATTTTGTTGGGGGGTATCTGGCAAGGTTTTAAATTTCGATTTCGCTAGATATTTCGCCAAGGGGGCATGGCGAAATTTCGCCTATATTTCACTATATTTCGCCCATATTTCGCCGAAATTTCGGCGAAATGGGGAAATACCACCATTTCCCCAAGGGGGAAAATGGTGACATTTCGGCGGCATGCCACCGAAATTTAAAACCATGGTATCTGGACACGAAGACTGGTCAATAATAATACCCTGAGTGGTCATAAAAGAAGGAAGAGGGCTAGATAAATACTCACGAGCATTATCACTGCGTAGAACACGAATTGAAACAGAAAACTGAGTACGTATTTCAGCATAAAAAGCACAAAAGATAGATAATAACTCGGAACGTTGTTTCATTAAATAAACAACAGGGACTCTAGAATAGTCATCCACAAAGGTTACAAAATAACAGTAACCTATTTTTGACAAAACTGGACATGGGCCCCAAATATCGGAGTGGACTAACTCAAACGGAGCACATGCTCATTTATTTGGAATCGATACATAAGACCTGGGATGGTGTTTCGCAAACTGACACGACTCACAAAATAAATCTGGTAACGATCCCAGAGACGGACACAGAGACTTCAAACTTGGAAGAGCAGGATGACCAAGTTGACAGTGAAGCTCCAACAGAGTGGGAGATTAGCTAGAACATGCGACAGAATTAGGCCCCTCTTCCAGCACGTAAAGACCTTCTGATGTGCGACGCCCCCTACTAATCGTCCGCCTCGTCAAACGATCCTGAAACACAATAATCGGTGTAAAAAGTAGCCAAGTAATCAAGCTCTTTTGTAAGAACACTCACAGATAATAAATTAAATGGCAGATTAGGCAAATAGAGCACAGAAGACAATCGTATAGTGGGAGTAGGAACAGCAGTACCAATCCCTTCGACAGCCACAAAAGATCCATCCGCCACTCTGACGTCGGGATTAGACGTCGTAGGGGAAAATGTGCATAAAGTACATATGGATCCAGTCATATGATCTGAAGCCCTAGAATCAATCACCCAAGTCCAGGGAGATGCAGACAAGTATGCAGAAGAGGAAGCACCGGTCTGAGCTACAGTGGCAGACGTGGATAACTGGTTGGCCAATAGTCGAGAATATTCCTCGATTGTAAGATGGATACTACCGTCCTCTGGAAGTGCTGGTACCCCTGCAGAAGTGTCTTGGACAGGTCCGGAAACAACATGAGCAAAACCAGAAGAGCCTTGCCATGTAATTTCCAACACTTGTCACATGTGTGACCAGCTCCACCACAGTGAAAACAAATAATCCTCCCATCAGATCCATGACCTCCACGTCCTCCCCCTCAACCTCCACGTCCTCCTAACAGGATTTAACCGGCCAAAGCGGCATGATCACTCATCTCTATAGTAGTGGGTTAGACCGGACAAACCGAAAAACTTGAGAATAAACCTCAGTCAATGAAGACTCACGATTGGCAAGAATCTGGGATCTAGCCGGATCAAACTTAGATCTCAACCCACTCAAGAAGGCCATAACAGCCAGCTACTCTCGCTGTTGTCTCATCTGATTCACATCAGAAGTCAACGGCATCAGTACATTCAGTTCTTCGTAGACCTTCTTAAAAGCAGCAAAATACTCACTAGCTGGGATCACCCTGCTCCAATCGAAAGAAGGCAAGACACATCATAAAGACGATTCAAATCAGATCGTCTTTACCAGAATATAATACCATAAGGTATTCCCATAACTCCTTCACTGTATCACAATGGGTCACCAAAACAGAAACTTTGGGATCCATAGAGTTTATCCACTGATTATACAGTCTAGCATCATCCCGGAACCATACTTTTGCACCTGCCAGATCTGTCTTCGAATCGGGAGCCACCCCTGTGAGATGCTCCTCCTTATCCCTACCACAAATGGCAAATAAAATAATCTTGAGCCAGTGCTGAAAATTGTTTCCATTTAAGCGTTGAAATATGAGACGCATAGATGAAGAAACAATTTCAGAAATAACCGGTTTAGGTTCCGAGGTATTCTGATCGGATGTGCTCATGATGATCTCACAAATCAAAGAAAAATAAACATAGAAAAATCTCACCAAAAAAAGTAAACTAGGGGGAATTCGCACCCCTCCAAATCCCAATCGCAATCAACAAGCTACGATTCCGATAGGCAAAAAAAAATCTTCACAAACAAAAATTGCATCAAATCTTCAAACGGAGTACCATGAAAAAAATCAAATCCAACCAAACTCCAAATAGAGCTAATCGAGCGCCATCAACAATTGAAAAGCCCCAAATCGAGAACCCCAAACTGCTAGCCACAAATAACCGAGAGGTAGCGAGATCACTACCTCACGGTTGGAAGAAATCTGCGATCAACAGAAGAAGAAAGGAGAAGATGGAAGAAAGGACAAGAAGAAAGGAGGAAGATTATTGTTCACGCATGAACAGTAAAAATAAATAAATTAGGGTTTCCCCTTCTTTTTATTTTTATTTTTCTTTAATCTGCTTTGATACCATGTTGTGGCAGCAAAACTTACTCTCCTCAAATAGAGAGAGTTTATATATTAACTAGAACTAGGACTAAAACAGTACCTACACAAATAAAGAAAGTAAGGAAAAAAAGAGAAAAAGGGGTTGTGTGGGCCTCACAGCCCACTCGCCCACACTAACAGATACAATAATCCATCTCAATAAGTTGTCTCCTCCTTCCCCAAAATCTCCACAGCCACTTGCATAATAATGCAAAATTGAAGGATTTTAGATGTCTTAACCAGAATTTGGCTAGCCCCTGTCCGAATTGTGTGTCCATACGTTCGGACACAGATTCGGACATGGACTCGCCACGGAGACATCCTGACTCAGTTGCTTGCCGAACCACAAGGAAAAAAGAGGAAAAACAAAAAGAAAAGAATCATAATGCCAAAAGTAGTTCTTAGCCAAACTACTAGGAGAAAAAGAGAGAGGGACGAGGAAAGTAAATCAGAAGTTTCTGTTGAAAAAAGGAGTAGGAAAAGATAAGAACAAAAAGCCCTAAACCAAAGGGGAGAAAGAGAGAGAGGAGCGGACCTTTTATTCGGCAACATTATCTCCTCTTCGGCAAGTTCTCAAATAACAACTTATTTCTACTCTTGGGCAAGTCTTATCCAACAGCAACTTCTCTTTCAGGCAAAATGTTGTGCCTTATTTAAGAAAGAACAATTAGGTCAAAAGACCAAAATAACCTTCTTCATAAAATCTATTTACAGATGCGGTATTTTTTAAATTAATTTTCTATCCTTTAAATTTATAAAAACTATATGTAGTACTTTGTATATTAACTAAATAACAAAAGTGGCTCTACTGATATTGTAAAATAATATCAATATATTGTATTATTTACATAAGTAATTGTTTTCAAAACTTAATTTATAAGTTTATATTTTAAACTACTCATTATACTTTTGTATTTTAATGTTATATTTAACCATATAATAATATAAATTTGGGGGTTTGCCGCATCTAACACCTCGTACTCGTGTGGAACTCCGACAAATACACGTACCTATGCAACATAGCCCATCCCATACCAAAGAAAATTTCTCCACAACTACTAATCCAAATAACAATTGAAGTAGAAACTTTCGAGGATACACGTAATAGGAAGGGATATTGAGAAGCGTGCTCATGATAAAAGTTATTTTCCCACCTTTAAGAAGGTAACAAGTCTCTATGTGGCTAACTTCTTCTCCAGTCTGTCCTCCATAAACTCTCAAACAGAAATAGCTTAATATTTAGCGACCAGAGGAATACCTAAGTTGCTTGTAAGAAGCTACCCAACTCCACAACCAGGTTGATTCACAGTACGTCCAGATTATGTAATTACCTAATTCGAAACAACTCACTCTTCAGAAGGTTAATCTTTGATCAAGATGCCTTTAAACAAAGTAGGATACATTAAAGCTCTCAAATGAATGTGAGAATCTCCACAAAAGATAAAGAATGTAATCTACAAACCTAACATGGAACAAAGGGTTCCATTCCCTATAGAGAACCAGTTTCCAAGCCTTGGTTTGCTGCGCTACACATATGTTTGCTCAAGGCTGCAGTAATAACAATGAGGGAAAAGTGAAAGAGGAGCACCCTCTCTGAAACCCCTGGGAAGGCTTGAAAAACTCAGATGATATGCCATTGAACAGTAACTAAAGGGTAACTGAAGAAATGCATGCTAAATTAATCCACAACCTATATCTGACGGCAAAATCCTTGCATCTCAGCACAGAAAATAGCAAAATTCCAATTAAGACAGTCATATGCTTTCTCTAAATCAAGCTTGCAAAGTAACCAGCTCCCCCTTCTCAAATCTGGAGTCAATACATTCTTCTGTAATCAATATGCCATCTAAAATATGCTTACTTAATATAGTTAATCTTATGTATAACTCCTTTTTTTGGTAAAAGAGAATCTCATGTATAACTCATTTCATAAGACTTCCATATTTCCCACTTAGTTCCGCTTAAAACTTATGAGCGAACAACCACAACAGTCATGCTCGTTGTAGCAATATCCAATTGGCAGAGCTTATCAGGACACAAAGATTGGATTGCCGACTTATAGTAACAAAGGTTTTGCTTATGGATGCAAAAGGGCCAGACATGGACCTGGCCAAGACCAGCACAGACCAGGTCAATTGATAAATGTACTAGGTCAAGACCGACGCAAGGCCCAAACTTGGCCCAAATATTCGGGTACAAGCCCAGACAATCAATTTTCAAACAAATTCGCACAAGCCAGGACCGAGTCGTTACTTAAAGCCTCAAATAAAGATATTATAGCAAACAAGTTTTAACTTTTCAGCAAAATGAACAGCTTCAATATGTCAAAGAATTTCCTGGCGACAATTAGTATGCTTCGAAGATAGAATATTGGAGTAACTTGTATTGGGTTGAGGGAAGGTTAAGCCCACCCAAACAATTTCAGGAAAAAAGTGAGCCCAGGCCCACTACAAACAAATGTTGGAACAATCTGCCCTAGAGTCAACCTGGCCAGATCGGACTGTAAAATGACTTGCCCATACTTGCAGTCCTAATCTTGTGCTCTTTTTGAGGACAAGGATAAAGCAATAAACAAATATACACAGACAAACAGAGAGAGAGAGAGAGAGAGAGAGAGGTGGTGAAAGAAAGTTCTTAATGGACAAGTTTTGATCAAGTTTAACTAAATTTACTTGGGTATAAAAGCTGAGGAGAAGATAAAAAGAAATGAAATAAATCGAGTGCCTATGAGTCAACCCGATGACCAAAAAAATTGACATAATGAAGATGCAAGCCAGTTGAGCAGCAGCAATGGCACCAGGAACAAAGAAACAATCAGGTCCAAGACCAACCAGTCTGCTTGATCATACAAATTCATAAATCAAAGGTCATTAATCATGTACTCAAAGTGGGTATTATCAGGAGCTTATATAGATATAAGTTATAACTTAGAAGTCCTATTATAGAAAGAAAATAGCTATTGAACTTCTCCTACTAATCTAAGTTGATTCTAATATATTCTAGATTAAATAAGCCAGCAAGTGCATCTCATGTACAAATTTTTTGCAATCACTGTTCGGTTACAAACTACAAGCAGAAAAAGTGATGGTGGGATCCACCCTGGCAGCTTCATCAATCGAACAGCCAGCTTAAAGAGTAGATCCACTACAAAGATTGGGTTGTTGGGATAAAGGGTTAGTTTGAAGAGAAAAATCTAGTGATAAGGAATGGAAGGGAGAGGGTTGTACAAAAGGCCATCTTGATGGGCAAGTCTCGGTTGAGTTCAGATGAATCAACTGTGGTAAAAACAAAGGTGACGCTAAAATAATAAGAAATATAGTAATTGCCCAATCACTCAATGTTAATCAATCAATCATCTTGTTGTATACTATGTAATAGTTGTCAGCAACACATCCAGTTTCACCGTCATAACTAGGGGTGCAACTCGGTCTGCTTTGGTTCAGGTTGACATCAACCCAAGATCAAACCGAGGTTGGTGAAGGTTAACCCAAAACAGAACCGAACCAATTTGATAACCGAATTCCCCAACCCAAAAACCAAACCGAATTAAAATGGAAAACCCTAAACCCAAACCAAATTGCAGTTTCGGCACGGTTTGGATCAGAATAGATTGGGTTAATACAAGATTTTTTAAGAATTACAATATATAGATTAATTTGGTTTAAATCAAATCAGTTCGGTTCAAAACTATATACACTATAATTTGGGTCAGTTCGGTTAAACCGAGGCTTCAACCCAAAACCAAACCAATCTAATTCGGTTTTGTCATTTCAAAACCAAAACCGAACCAAACTTTTAGAAACCGAACCAATACTAAGTTTTCATGGAGAATCTACCCAGTTGCAGATAAATTCAGCTCTCAGAAAGAATGCAACTACATTTGCATGACATTAATGCAAATTGGTTGTAGAGGAAAAACCAATAGAATAAATGATAGCTGATAAAAATGCAACTCAAAACCCAGGACAAAGTTAATAGGGTAAGACAACTAATTCAATTGTAATGTATTAAGAAGATACCTGGCCATGTACATCACCACAAACAGTAAAATGTTTGCCATCAGAGACAGTTATGTCAACTAGAGAAGGAAGGGCCCGCAGCATTTCTGTTGTCTGTAATACAATCTGGAATGCATATCTAGAAGAAAGTACACCAAGATACACCATAAATACAAAGGAATTATAATCTTACAAAAAAAAAACATATAAATAGTGTATATGGTTAAAGCAAAATCTAGGTTTTTGTCTCAAAGACATCTTTAAGCACCACATTTAGCATTGTGGCCTGCTGTTGTAATTTGTAAATGATCGGGATCCACCATCTGATGGATCATACTAAATAGATCAAGTCTACCAAAAATCACCATGACCAAATGTTTTAAACTATGAAATTTATCATGTTCCTTTGATTGATGAAAAAACACTATGAAAGTACTAAAAAGGGACTACAAAGAAGGTTAAAAGTGATCCAAACAAGATGATACCAGGCATGAAGACTTCCATAAGTACAACCCAGTTGTGCATCCTGATCCATCGAAGACTAACCACATAGCTATTCGTTAATTATTAAAAACTCCTCAAAGGTCCTTCAGCACCAGAAACTAAATGTTCCATATGAGTAATGCACTCATGTCCATACCGTTTATGTAGGCACTTTTGGTTCTTGAAGGCATCCATCATTTTCTTTACAAAATCCAAAGTTACAACTTCTCCCTCTATCCTTGCACCAGAATATTGTGGCTCCACTTCTGTAATTAACATAGAATGAAAACATCAGTTAATACCAGTACACACATGATAAAAGCAAACAAATAACCATGATGCCTTGCCAAATATCATTTCCCCTCATCAGCCAAACATGCTTTCAACAATAATTAAATCACAAGATAATTTCTTTAGCTCAGATCCATTAAGAGCAGGAGTGTCAACATATAGCTGATAAGTGATAAGCACCACATAATGCCTCTCAAAGACAATAAATTCATAAAAATACCCAAGCCAAACCGGAGTATAATATTAATGTGGGCAAGACAACACATAATAAAACTTAACATGGACATTGTTGGAAAAGGAGAATGATCAAGGTTTGACTATTGACATAATGTCACAGGCCTGGGCATTCAAAGAGCAGTTAATAAGCTGAGAACACAAGGCAATTGCCTATTAAGAACACCTGCATAAACCCCAAGGTCACCACAAATCTGCTTCCAAACTAGGAATCACACAGACACTACTAGGGAAAACACATGGTTTCAAGTTGAAGAGGTTATCAACTCATATCATACAAATGTTTTGGTTTTAGTGGGCACCAATAAAAAATTAAAAATAAAAATCTCAAAACAATAGTTACACAACCTTACAGGCCAAAATGACTCATGTTCTGGTCAATTTAATCAAAATGACTCGTACATGCTGGTACATGTTTTGGTTTTAGGGTGAATGCATTTCAAGACCACATTTGAAACCATTTTTTATTCAATAATCAGGTATAGAACTTCTATAATATAGAGGTGTTTCTGCTACCATTTTTGCTGCTTTCAAGAATCTGTTCATCACAAGATTGTCATTCCTGATTGTGTCATACTACTTTCAATGTGATGCTTTTCAGATTTTGTCATGCAATGCACTATTTCTGGTTGTTCATATTTCTCCTTTCCTAAACATTTTATAACTTGTTTAGTCCAATTTCAGTGTTATGCCAATATTGTTTGATCTCGAACCAGTCCAAAACCAAAAAGATAATGGAACTGAAAACCATGGGGGCACTTTCCATAATATTAATTCATGAATTGTTTTATATGTATATATTGAGTTGAGAATGAAGTATTAAATTGTTTTATTGATAGAAAATAGAAAAAGAAGAAGAATTTTAAAACAAGATTGGAATTGCAGAACAGGATTTTTGTCGACGACACAGCTAGTTGAGATAAGGCACTTTTTGTTGTTGTTGTTGTATTAAAAATATTCTAAATTTTACTTTTTCTTTCGGGGTTAAGGCCTCTTCTTTCTTTTCTCAAAAGCTTTGTATTACCTATCAAAGAAAAAAAAAACAATAGAAGAAAATTTTAACAAAACAAAGAGAGAGAACAAAATGATTAAACAAGCAACTTAGACATGCACTTGCAGCACAATGTGTATTTATCAACATGCCCATTTTATTATGTTAATCCAAGCGCATAACTCAAAGCATGTAGTGTTTCCTTAAATTACTTTTGAGGGCAGAAATCTCCTTTAGGGATGAGGGGCACTTTTAGAAACATTAAATTATAAGCTCTAGAGTAGTTCTTTTTTTTTTCTGGGGGGAAGGGGGAGAAAAGTTTATATATAAGTAAGTCTGAGACACAATTGAGGATGAAATATTAACTACGTTTTCTGATGGAGAGAAGTTTATATATAAAATAGCCTGAAAGTCAATTGAGGATGAAATATTAACAAAGAAAAATAAAGGGAAAAAACTAACCCCCAGAAGAAAAAAAACACTAATAAAATTACACAAGCAAGTATTGGAAGAAAAAAAATCAATAATTAGAAGAAGAAATCATTAAAAATAATAACTGGAATATTAAAAAATGAAAAAAGGTCATAAAAAAAAAAATCTATGGCTAATACCTATAGACCGGAAATCAATAGAATCAGCTATTGAGCGTCTTTCAGAATGTTGTACAGCTATTGCTTCTTCAAACTTGAGCTTCATAACAGCTTTCTCACATTCCTTCAACTTCTTAGCCGCATCAGGATCATTTGGACAAATTTTCTTGACCTAATCACATTAGGAATTGCGGTAAACACAGTTTTAGATAAACACATCATACTATACAGCTATTCATTGTAAAGTATAAACAAGGAAATCCACAAATGGTGTACAAGAAAAGAGGACACTTTAGCATTTTGGTTTGAGTTGTGTTTAGATCAGAAAGTTATCTAGTTAATTAAGGTCCTAAGCTGAGCATGGTTCAAAATATCGTATAGAGGTGGCGTATCGGTCGGCCCGAAAACGGATACGTATCGAGTATCGACACGGATACGCATGGATACGGTGTAAAAA
>JAUPMG010153253.1:0-10977 GCA_031762675.1 Pachysandra terminalis
TCTATTAATATTATTAAATCTAAACCATTAGATTAGTCTAATTAATTCCAACCATTGATTTTAAGCCTTCTAATTATGTTAGGAATACTAATGATTGTTTTAATCTTAATACAATGTCCTAGTTGTATTATAACTTATCTTTAATTATTATTATTTAATTAGCAAAAAATTAGTTATTTAATTAAGTTAATTGGGCTTAAGTTTTAGGTCGGCTTTAATCCTATTGGGCTTTACTTAAGTCCAACTAATTAATTATTAGAACTAGGTCCTGTTTGGTTAGGTTTAGTTTAATCTATTAAACCAGTTTTCTATTTAAGTTGAACTGTCCTTTGTTTATAAGCTATAGTTTTAATTTATTAATTACTTTAGGTTATAATATTTATTAGCCATTAAATTATGATTTAGATGCTCCTAAAATATCTTAGCCACACATTATAACTTAAAGAGTTATGATTGTGTGTAAAGCACTTTAGCTTCCTATTGTGTAACCCACCAATCACAATCAGTCAAAGTCAAAGGTGTAAACGTTTTTTTGGAAGTTAAGTTTATATATATGAAAAAGGAAGAGGATAAAATATGTACAGAACAGTGGGTAATCAGCCCAACATCCACCAGCCAAGTCTAGTGGAAAGATCCAAAATGGATACAATCAAAAAGATTCTATAACTGAAATTCAGCTAGGAAAGTATGTTGTGCAGTCTCCAATTCATTAGCACTCTTCTGTTTTGGTCAGAAACAACCCCTTTCCTGGCCTGGTATGCATTATAAATCTAATGTCCTCCATTATAGAAGATAGGATGTGTTCCTTGTCAGAGTGAACAGCTTGGAAAATCTTGCAATTTCTTTCCTTCCAGATGTAGTAAATGGTGGTAGCAAAACACAGCCTGGTTATCATGCCTTGAGCATCCTGAATCTGGCAGACCTGAATGCAGCAATTAATCTCTTATTGCCAGGGTAGTGGGGACCTGCTATTCTCATTCATATCCATGATTTTGCTCCAAATCCATTCAGAAAATGGGCAAGCAAAGAACAAATGATCAATGGTTTCCTCAGTGGAGTTGTAGAAGGAACACCAAGAATGAGGAATGACCCCCATCCTAGTGAGCCTGTCTTGAGTTAGAAGTCTCCCTCTAAGAGCAAGCCAAGGAATGAATCTGTGTTTAGGGACAGAACCCTTAAACCAGATCAAATTTGCCCATTTGACAGTTTGGTTGTGTGGTCTACAAGCCTCCCAAGCTGATTTCATGTTAAATGCCCCATTATGAGCAGGCTTCTAGAATGGTTTGTCCTCAGGGAAGTTATGAATGCGTACTTGATTGAGTAGATCCCTGAGCAGATTCAGCTCCACTCCATAGTCATTTCTCCACTGTCCATTAAATATCATTCTATCCACTCTGCCATCTAGTTTGTTACCTGCCCTGTGCACATTTCTTGGTGGGATATGAGCAATCAGTGGGCTGTTAGGATGCCACATATCCCACCACACCCAAACATCCTTCCCATTAGCAATATGCCAGCCTATAAGGTCCCTTACCTTCAGTCTAGATTGCAGAATTTCTCTCTAGCACCAAGAACACTGAGTAGAAATTTTTAAAGCCTAGAAATATTTTTGTTTGATGAGGTAGTAGTAAACCCAGTCCACCCAGAGATATCTCCTCTTATTTACAATTTGCCATATCTTCTTGAAGATGGCCACTTGATTCCAAAGAAGGATATTGGTCAATCCCAGACCCCCTTCCTCTTTGGGCATACAGATATCATTCCAAGCCACCTTAGCAATTTTCTTTTTCAGATCATTCCCATCCCAAAGGTATCTATAGCATGCTTTGTTGAGGGATTTCAGAACCTTCTTTGGAAGAATGAAATTGGAACTCCAATTGATTTGGATTGAGAAGAGTACTGATCTGAATAGTTCAATTCTGCCTGCATAGTTTAAATTTTTGAATTTCCAGGCCTGTGTTCTTGTGGACATTCTTTCAATGAACTCTCTACAATCACTGCCCTGAGTCTAGAAGAAATGAGAGGAACACCTAAATACTTGATAGGCAATTTTCCCTCACCAAACCCCCAGTTTGTCTTCAGTTGATCAAGGATAGGCTGGGTAACAGCACAGGAAAATAGTGAAGATTTGTTGAAGTTGATTGTTGGACCAACCACCAGTTCAAATACATCCATAGCATCCTTTAGAACTTGTGCAGACACAATGTCAGCACCATGGAACATGAACAGGTCATCTGCAAAGCATAGATGAGTTATTTTCAACCCCTCACACTTGGGATGGTAGGAAAATTTCTGGTTTCTCAGTTTTAGCTGAATACATCTATCAAGAAGTTCCATAATGATAGTGAAAAGATAAGGGGAGAGGGGGTCCCCTTGCCTTAGACCTCTTTTACCTGTAAAGAACCCATTCATGACTCCGTTAATGTTAATGGAGTAAGAAGTGGTTCTAATCAACTCTTTGATCTAACTGCTGAATGTTGGGGGGAAATGCTAGGCATTAAACATCAGTTCTAGAACCTCCCACCTGACATTATCAAAGGCTTTTCTCAGGTCTATCTTACATGCAATCCTTGGAGCACCTTTGTGGAGATGATAGTTCTTGAAAATGTCATGGGTAAGCTGTATATTATCAGATATTTATCTTCCAGGTAGGAAAGCAGATTGCTGATCCCCAATCAGTTCACTAAGGATTGGTTTTAGCCTGTTGGCTATAAGTTTAGCAATACATATGTAGATGGTATTCACACAGGAAATGGGTCTATGGTCTTCAACCTTGGAAGGGTTGGGACCCTTAGGGACCAATGTAATTGCAGTATGATTCACCTGTTTGAGAAGTTTACCACTCCTGAAGAAGTCAAGAATGGCCCAGCAAACATCTTGACCAGTGATTTTCCATGTGGCTTTGAAGAATTTGGGGGTATATCCATCAGGGCCAGGGGATTTGTCATCCTTAAGACTGAACTTGCATTCTTTCACATCCTCCATAGAGAATTGTTTCATGAGGTCACTAGCATTCTCCTCAGATAAAATTCTCCTTCCAACCAAAGGAATGTCCGGGATATCCCTTGGTGGGTGAGACTCACGCAATTGCTCCTGATGATATGAAATGAACTCAGAGGCAATGCAATCAGGGTTCAATATGGTGTCCTCTCTATGATCTCTCACAGATAGGATCTTGTTTCTTGATCTATGGGTGAGGAGTGACTTGTAAAAAAATTTTGAGCTTCTATCCCATTCTTGTAGCCAAAGAACTCTTGATTTTTGTCTTAGTTGTGACTCATTAGCCCTCAATAGGGCCATATATAAGGAGAACTTATCAGCTTCTTCTTTGTACAGATTCATCCCATAGCCATTCAGCATTCTTTCCTGCAACAAGAACAAATCAGCTCTTGTCTTATTAATTCTGTTCATTATGTCAGAAAATTCAATCTTGCTCCACTCCTTAAGCTTCACCTTGAGTCTTTTTAATTTGGTCACAAGTTTAAACATGGGGGTGCCAAAAACAGGTTCAACCCAGGAGTCAGCAAAATCTTCTTGAAACTAGGATGCTCCACCTAATGGTTGAAAAATTTGAAGTGAGTTTTACCAATGTGAGGGGTTTCCCAGATCCTAATTAGGCATGGGCAGTGATCAGAAATACCAGGGGGGAGGAAATCAGCCTCAGAGGAAGTGAACTTTTGTAACCAAGCATGGTTTACCAAGGCTTTGTCAAGTTTACACATGATCCTTTCATGGTGCTGGCTTCTATCATTCCATGTAAGTTGGTTACCCTTATACCTTAAATCATTGAGCTCAAGATTTTCAATCACCTCATCAAACTCCCTTACAGCCTGTTCATTGATCACATTGCCTCAAATTTTTTTCATTGCTGAATCTGACCACATTGAAGTCCCCAATGAGAATCCATGGTTCACTTGAGTTGATTCTAGTCATATCCCTCCATAATTTCCTTCTTTCATTAATGTTATTAGATCCATAAATAAAGCTGACCATGGCACTATCATTAGTATTTTTGAAAATACTTTTCCCATGGATAAGCTGTTCAGACCAGACCATAGGGGTAAATGATACAGTATTTTCATCCCAAAAGATCCAGATTCTCCCTCTGGTAGACACAGGGTAGTTGAGGAATGAGGCCCAACCAGGGGCAATTCTATTGGCAATGTATCAGCATTAATTTGCCTCACCTTAGTTTCAACAATAGAAATATATTACAAGCATTAGAGTCAACTAGTTGCTTAACTTCAGTCTGTTTGATGGAGTCATTAAGACCCCTGATGTTCCAACAGAGAAAATTAATCATGAGGGGGGATGACTGAGGAACTTACCCCACCCTTGGTATGATTTCTGATCTCAGAAGAATTGTTGTGCTGTCCATGATCAGCTTGATGTATTAAGGGGCTTGAACTGTCAATGATATGATCCTCCTCAACTGCCAAGCCTTTGAATCTGTTTTCTGATTCAATGAGTGGTTAATTTGGATTAGTATGAGACTTGTGTTTTGCAATCAAATCACTAGTAGAATGGCTTTCCAATTTAACCAGCTCCTCCTTAACAGGCACATTACCCTTTTCTCTATGTACCCCCACTTTTCTTCAGCCCCTTTTCAACAGTGAGGTTCTGAACATCAAAGATGTGGTCAGTATGGTTCTCTTCAACCATTTCAGTGGAAGCTATGGGATTAACTTGCATGCTCTCAGAATTGGATTGCACTTCATTGATTTTTCTTCCAGTGGGGATCCATACCTTAGGCTTATCAGCCAATTTTGGACAGGACTTAGTCCAATGCCCAAAGCATTTGCATTGTGGGTAGGCTTGTGGTCTCCACATATATTCCACTTCAATGTCCACAATGTCCTCCATTGAAGAATCTCCTGAAATGTTTAGGGCGAAAGAATTGGGCAATTCATCCCCAGCTTCCACCTTCACACATACTTTTGCAAAGTTCATCCTAGAGCAGTTTTTAGTCAACTTGTCAATGTCAATAGGGTGTCCTATTGCACTTGCCACATAACACAGCCCTTCAGGTGTCCATAGTTCAGGGGGGATATTGAACATTTTAATCCAGATTGGCACAGTGTTTAGGATTCTCAAGAAGAAGAAGAAGAAGAAGAAGAAGAAGAAGAAGAAGAAGAAGAAGAAGAAGGAGAAAAAGAGGGACTGGGTATAGGGAACGCATAGGGGGAAGGAGAGGAATAGGGGACAGGGG
The DNA here is from genome assembly GCA_031762675.1 of Pachysandra terminalis. Lineage (NCBI taxonomy): Eukaryota > Viridiplantae > Streptophyta > Magnoliopsida > Buxales > Buxaceae > Pachysandra > Pachysandra terminalis. The sequence continues at coordinate 5,210 of JAUPMG010153253.1, forward strand.
CAGCGAAGGGTTGCAGAATAGGAGAGGGGTAAGGCTAAATATCAGCAGGGGGCTGCTGAACTGCAGGGGGAGAGGGAACGAGAGCAGGGGTGGGGGGAGGCCGGAGGAGTAGAGGAGGCCAAGGAAATCCTAGAGGCCCTGGTCATAGGCTTCAGAGAGGAAGATGAAGGAGAAGCAAAGGGGGGTGGGGGGGGGGGGTAGTTTACGAGCTTTCCTCCCCATTAAGCCAAGAGGAGGGAGCTACAAACAAGGAAGGGGAAGGGGAAGGGGAAGGGGGGGATAGCCAGTAACAATGCCGGCTACCGGAGCAAGGAGCCGAAGTGCTTTTGTTTTCACTTCTTTTGTAAAAATATATTCTTTCAAAGGTGTAAACTAATTTACTAAAATTTCAAATTACCCTTATACTTTAATTAATTACAAATAAATCTCTATAAAAGTTTAGGTTATTACACATGCGGTGAGAATTAAGATTAATTATGATTAACAACGTGATGATATTAACGTCATAAATTTCACACTAGGGTGATTGAAACTTATATACACAGATACCTTCACTTTACTTAAAACATATGTGTTATGTAATTATTATAGTGGGATGACTTCACCCCACTGATGTATTGCGAAATAGACTCTATTAATATTAGTTTGAAAACAGAATAGGGACAACCTTAAATTTCGGGACGAAATTCCTTTAAGAGGGGCAGACTGTAGTGACCCGTGTCTTTATAATTATCAATGAATATCATTTGTGAGAGATTGTATAGGTTTGTGTATTTAAATAATTGGAATTAGTAGAGATTGTAATTTCAACTAATATAGGGTCCATTGTGTAATATTAGAAACAATGTGACCACTTTGGTTATTTTCAAACCATATGGAAACTAGGATTATTTTGGATGTGTGATACAAGAAGGATAGGATGGTTTTTTGACCAAGTCATTAAGGTCAGATTAGTCTTTCAACTTGGAAATTGAATTAGGAAGTTCTGGGTAGAGATTGAAGGACACATGTAAGCATGGGAAGGTTCGCTAACCTATTTCTTTGCTTAGTGTACACGATCATGTGAGAGAGAGTGTCTTTACATGTCCAAACCAGATCTAAGAAGGTTTTGGAGTAGAGAAAATAGAGAAGATGGGAAGAGGAGAGAAGGAAGAAAGGCTATGGAGGAAAAAGGAAAGGAAAATAAGAAGAAGAAGAAGAAGAGGGCTGAAAGAGAAACTTGGTGATCAGCTATTGCTGGAAATTTGCAGGAAACGGATCTAGGAAGAAGAGGTAGGGATTCCTTCGTTTTTACGGTAAATATGTTTATGCATCGTAATCAATGCTATAGTTATAAGTTTGATGCATGATCTTTGGAATTAAGCATGTTAGGCTAGAAATCTAGGAGAAATAGAAGGAATGAACTCCATGATGATTGTTTAGTTGATTAACATACCAACAACTATGTTTGCTATATTTTTTGATGTTCTTAAATGTTTATATGATTATTTATGATGATTTTACTTTTATAATCCTATTTTAATTATTAGGTTTTGTTTGCGATATTTGAAATTTATGTTTGCTAGTGTATTTGATGTTGGATGTGAGAAGAAGTGTGAAATTTAAGGTTATGGGAAATTGGGAACAAAGCCCTAGGACTTCTGAAAATTTCTGGGTAACAAACGGTTGGCTTCTAGGTCTTACCGAGCATTCCTAAAATCCTAGATAATTTATTTAGTATTTTTCTGAGATTTCCTTATGAGGTAGGAACACAATGCAACAAGGTTTAAGCGATTCCGAAGAGTATAGAATTTATTATGGCAAAACCATCGAACAACTGTCAAACATTCTCAGAAAATCACCGCTCTCGGGAAAATTTTCCGAGCCTCAGTAAATCATATACCAAAAATGGTATTATTTATTTTATATTTTCCTGGGATTCCCTTGTCAGTTAGGAACACAATGGTCTAAGTATGAGGTCAATCTGATGAGTATAAATATAGTTATAATTTACACATTGACGAGGTGTCAAGATGTAGAATGTAATTCGGTAGGAACCTCGGCATGTACCGAGGATCTACCGAACCCCATTTGAAGTGAACATTTATGAGAAGATCCCTAGATGATTTGTACACATGCCTATGTAGTGGGTTTTTGTGCAAAAGAAGTTGAATTGGTCGAATGTTGAAAAGTATAGAGGAAGGTCCGAAATTCAGGTGTATTTCCACTGTGGGTGCAAGTCCCTAAAGGAAAAGTCTGGTTACAGGTGAGCTTCCACCGTGGGTGAAAGTCACTAAACGGAATGTGAGTATACTGGTGTATTCCACCCTGAGTGCAAGTCTTTTAAGGAATAAGAATGGTTGCTTTCCTCCGTGATAGCAAGTCCCTAAAAGAATGCGCTACTGAGATAGGTGTGTTTCCACTGTGGGTGCAAGTCCCTAAAGGAATGGTACATGTGACTTCCTCTGTGGATGAAAGTCCCTAAAAGTATGGCGTCTTACTGGTGTATTCCACCATGAGTAAGGAATAGGAATTGGAGTTTCTACCGTGGGTGCAAGTCCCTAAAAGGATGGGTCGTATGGTCGTGAGTTGGATTGAGCACATAGTTGGGCTAGGCCTCGTTACACTCGCATTGCATTGCACATCATCTCACTTCATGAATGCATCATACACTTGCATTTCATTGCACATATTGTTTGAGGTGACTGTGGTGCATTAACATTGTAACTTGCTTGTTTTGGTTGTGATTGTGGTTGAGTCGCATTGGTCGTAGCACGGTGGGACCTCTTGGTTGATTGGCCATAGCAAGGTTGGACCTTGTGATTGTTTGGTCGTAGCATGGTGGGACCATGTGGTTGATTGGCCGTAGCATGTTGGGACCATGTGGTGTTGTTTGTGAATATAGCGAGACTATGTATTTGCTATGTGATATGTGTTTATGTGAATGTTGGCTGTAGCATGGTGGGACCATGTGGTGTTGTTTGTAAATATAGTAAGACTATGTATTTGCTATGTAATATATGTTTATGTGGTTGATTGGCTGTAGCATTGTGGGACCATGTTATGATAACTGTGTTTGGTGTTGTGTTGCATGGTGGGACTATGTGTATGTATGTTCTGTGTTGGAACATGATGGGACCATGTAGATTCTGTTTAGATATGATGGGATCATGTGGGTAGTATCGACATAGTGGGATTACGGGAATTGTGAAATGTTAACTTGTTATGACATGATATTGTATGGTTTCCATGTGAATAAAGATTTCATATGATGATTGTGATATACATACTAGTATGTGAGATTTTGTATGATGATATGTTTAACACACATATGACTGTGATATTATATGATGAATTGAAATGCATGAATCAAGTGTATTGTTATGCATGCATAAAAGTAGATATTGTAGTTTCTTTGGCTTTCTTTACTAGGCTTCGGCTGACCTTTAACTCTACAAGTAATCAGTTCTTCTGATCTTGACTGGCTGGAGAGGATGCTTGTGTTGAGATGCTTTGTTTTAGAGACTACTTTATTTTACTTTGTTCGGTTTTTATGTTATTGGTTTGACCCCTGGTGGGAAAAAATTTAATCAAGATTATTTTGATTACTTTACATTGTGTGTTGTTAGCTCGACATACTTTGAGTTGAGCTAAGATTTATTTATGTTAGACTTCCGTTGGTGTTTATATTTTGTTGAGACTCTGGTTTAACCAAGATTGGGTTGATTATGTGGCTGGTTATCCGTATCCACGTGGTGGGTCCGAAGGTCAGTTCCTTGGAATCCTCGAGATTCTATATCTTGGATTTTGGGCATAGCATAGATTTTTGATATTATTCTAGTGGCAGTGGAATGTGTGGAGGAGAGATTTAGAGTGGGGTCCAGGATTGGTCATTAAATTGGACTTGGAAAAAGCCTACGATCCGGTGGAATGGGATTTCTTGGATCATATCTTGGAATGTAAGGGTTTTGGGGTGAGATGGAGGCGATGGATTGCGGGTTGTCTTAGGAATGCATGCTTCTTATTTCTATTTAATGGGTCTATTCATGGTTTTATCCCATCATCTTAGGGTATCAGATAGGGTGACTCTCTCTCGCCCTTCCTATTCACTTCGGTCAGGGATGTGCTGAGTTGGTTTGTGAGTTTACCTAAGCAGAGGGGTCTTGTTAGAGGCTTTCGGGTAGTGAGAGATGAGGTGGAGGTGTCTCACCTCTAGTTTTCTGATGATACAATTTTGTTCATAGAGGCAGATCTTTAGCAGGTTAGATGGGTTAAAAGCATTCTTAGAGTGTTTGAGATGATGTCTGGTATGAAGATCAATCTAGAAAATACCTCAATGGTGGGCATACACGTGGAGGAGGAGTTATTAGGAGAGTGTGTAGCGGAGTTAGGTTGTGGGGAGGGGGAGTGACCTTTGTCCTACTTGGGGTTGCCCTTGTGTAACGCCCCTCAGATTTGCTATTTTTCTATTTTGGGGTGTTTCTGTAATTTCTGTATTCTTAAGGGCATTTTGGCAATTTATGTGGCTAGCTCTTGAGGACACTTGTTGTGTTCTTTGACCAACACCCTAACCCACTCTTTTAAAGAGCTTGGATGGTTGAGATTAACTCTCTCATCCATGGGGTTAATGAAGGGTTGAGATTTATTCCCTTTTTAGAGAATAGGGTTTAGGCTTACACCCTAGACTCATTGTGTTTGGTGTTTGTTTGAGAAGGCTGTTGGAGGGCTCCAAGGAGGAAGAAGGGAAGAAGAAGAGCTTTAGCAAGGAGCCATCTTCACCAAATTTGGTGCATCAAGATTGCTTGAACCAGGTAAGTGCATTTAGGGTGTATTATCTTGGGATTTTTGTGTTTACCTTGATGTGTTGAATCATTGGAGGTTTTTGTGTTATATGAATGTTTTTCATGCTTCATTTGATGATTTGTTGAACTTGTGATTGAATGGAGTATGGGTTTCATGTTTATTCTAGGTCAAGATGATGAACTACTTATTTGAGATGCATTCTTGTTGATTTTAGTCTTTGATGACCTTGATTTGTTTGGAATTGGTTTGGGTAATTGTTCATCATGAATATCTTACATTTTGGACCCATTTTTCCCATAAATACACGAATTATAGGTGGTTGTTGACCTAGAAATGGACAGGTGCGATTCTAGGCAAGAAAACCCAGAAATTGCACCTATCAGCGAGTCGATCGGTGCGCCGACGGACTCTCCAACGAATGTCGGTTGGTGGAAACTCACCCACCGAGCGCACACCGATGAGGCCTTATTTGGGTGCCTTGTCAGTGGGTTATCGGTGAGACCGACAGACCTACTGACAATAGGAATTGCAGAGAGGCCCCTGTCAGTGAGTACATCAGCCCACTGAGGGACTCGCCGACAGGGAGTGTGTTTTTGGTGTTGGCAGTCGGTGAGTCATCGGTGAGACTGACGAGACTCACCGAGGGGCATCGGTGGATCCGTCGGTGACACCGACGGGATCCGCCGATGAGGTGCTGATTTATGAACTTGGGGGTCGGCGAGTCGTCGGTGGGACCGACTACACTCACCAACGGGCGTCGGTGAGTACGTCGGTCCGCTGACGAACTCACCGACATAACAGTTTTGTCCCTGCCGGTGAGTACTTCAGCCCACCGATGGGATCCACCGAGGCAGGTAATTTTGATTGAGAATTAAGGGGGATTCTAGTTTGAATGTCGCTCTATTCCATTGGGGTTATGTAGCTAATGTTATTTGCTTCCATTACATACTTATTATATGTTGAAGCATGTTGGATGATTAATGTTA
>JAUPMG010153264.1:0-10977 GCA_031762675.1 Pachysandra terminalis
AGGTTTTTTTTTGTTGAAAAAAAAAAAAAAACAATTTCAGCACTTTTTGAAAACCCAGAAAAAACTGAATTTTTGCAACAAAAAACCCTTCAAGATCTATGGATTTTACTTGAAATCCATAGATCTATCATTTTTACAACTAAATATATGCATTTTGAACTAAAAGAAATGATTTATAATGAAAAAAAACAGTAAATAACATACCTGTGCAAAAACTGTGGATCAAGAACAAAATTATGGATTGATTCACAATCCCTAAGGTTTTGCAAACAAAACCCAAAGATTATAGTTCGAAATCAATGGATTGGATTGGGTTTTGATTGTTTTCCAAATAGGTTTTTGGTTAGCGAGAGTTGTGGAGAAGAATGAGAACTGTTATCGAGCTGTATCGACTTGTATCGCGCGATACGCTGCTTTTTTTTATTTTCGTATCTTGCAGTGCCGTATCGTATCGACCTGGTCGATACGCAATACCTATCGACCAGTCGATATGATACGATATTTAGAGCCATGATCAGACATACCTGAGGGGACAAAAGCATGTACGGCCTCCTCCTTTGCAACAAGTCTGCAGTGTTAATTTTATACAAGAAAGTCGTCCAAGTGAAAGCTTTGACTTTGAGAGGCACCTTGGCTTTCCACAACAATGAAGTAGGGAAGAGAGGACGAGCCAAAACCTGTTCAGAAATTAAAACAGAACAAAAAGACTTTGTAGAAAAGCACCCACTGAGATCTGGGCACCACACTCTCGAATCTGAACTGTTACTATCAATGACCACATTTTTTAAGATTTCAGACAAGGACGCCAATTCTTCAATATCAATCAGCCTAGGGGCCCGGATGAATGGAAGGTTCCAAGAAAGACCCCGAAACTGACCAACTTAACACCTTGGAAACATGAGACTCCTTATGAATAGAGAGATGGAAAGTTCTAGGGAATCTAGAAACCAAGGTGAAATCCCCCCACCAATGATCCAACCAGAAACGAACAGACGACCCGGACCCAACCGAAAATCTCACACTTTTGGAAAATATAAAATAAACCAGAAATAGCTGTCCAAGGGCTTGCCAAACGAATAGAAGCCTCATGATTGATGTCCCATCCGTTATCGCGAATTCCGTACTTACTTGCAATGATGGATCTCCACAAGGCCTCTCTCTCAACACTTAATCTCTAGAGCCACTTTTCCCAGAAGTGCTTTGTTTTTGTATTGGATGTTACCCAAAAAAAGTTCGCCAAATTCCTTAGGTTTACAAACATCGGACCACTTAACTAAGTGATCCTTCTTCTTGCCCTCCCTTCCCTCTCCCCCACCTCCATTCCACAAAAAGTCTCTCTGAATTTTTTTGATTTTTTCACTCACTGCTTTGGGCATTTTAAATATGTACATATAGTAAGTTAGGAGTTTACTAAGAGACACCTTGATCCCACCCAAAGAGAGGTAATTCCTTTTCCAAACACTCAATTTTTTCTCCATATTTTCTATGACTGGATTCCACATCTGAACCCCACAGTGACTCCCATTAACTGTCATTCCCAAGTAATTCATAGGCCACTCCCCTAACCCACACCCACATTCTTTATGGGTCTCTTCTTTCACATTAATTCCAAAAAGGCTACTCTTTTCCAAATTGACTCTAAGACCAGAAATTATTTGAAAGCATCTAAGAATGCACTTTGTCCAAAAAATGGTGTCTTTTAACACATCAAGGAAAAAGATTGTATCATCTGCAAATTGCAAATGGGACAAAGGCACCTTCTCTCTTCCTACCTCAAAACCTTTTATCTTCCCCAACATCTCCGCTCTTCTAAGAAAACAGCTAAGGACATTGCTAACAAGTGTAAGCAAGAAAGGGGATAACGGATCCCCTTGGTGTAGACCCCTAGACAATGGCACTAATCTTGAGATGCCCTTATTCAGACAAAAAGAGAACCTTACATTCCTCAAACAACCTCTAATCCAATTACAGAATTTTTCTGAGAATCCTTTCTACAAGAACTGAATCAACACATTCCCATTCAACCCGATCATAGGCTTTTTCCAAGTCAACTTTAAGAGAAAAAGCCGGTTCACCTTTCCTATTCTTTTCCTCGATGTATTCATTTGCAATCAAAATGTTGTCTGTGAATTGTCTCCCATGAATGAATGCACTCTGATTTTTGGACACTAACAACCCAATGACTCCTTTCATCCTATTTGCCAACACTTTAGCAATGATCTTATACACACTTGTGACTAAGCTAATAGTTCTGAAATCTTTAATTTTTGACGTCCCTTTTATCTTAGGAATCAGCACTAGGAATGTTGCATTCATGGCTTTGTTAATGATCCCACTATTATGAAAATCTTTGAAAACCTTCATCAAACCCTCTTTGATAATATCCCAACAATCCTAAAAGAATGCCATTGAGAATCCATTCAGCTCAGGGGCTTTATTTCTGTCCATTTCCCACACTGTCTTTTTCACCTCTTCTTCTTCAAACTCTTTAACAATATCTACAGCTATTTCCTCATTCATTTTAGGACCATCCATCAAAGAGATCAAATTTGAAAGGTTGTTCAGATCTGTACAGTTTTGAGAACAAATCTAAAATCTCCCCTTCAGCGTCCCATTAATCTCCAATGAAATCAAATCATTCTTCTTGCTTTTGAAGTTAGCCATCTTGTGAAAAAATTTGTGTTACCATCCCCTTTCTTTATGCCATTTCACTTTTGATTTTTGTCTTCAAAAAACTTCCTCTATTTTCAACAGATCCTCAAGTTCCATTTTTAAAGTCCTCCTAGATTCTCTCTCACTTTGATCGAGCACCATATTTTCCTCCTCTCTATCAATTTTCTGAATACCATCTAAAATCTGATTCTTTTTTTCCGGAAGCCATCCAAACACCTCTTTGTTCCATTTTTTAACCTTTTCCTTGATGCCTCTCAAATTGTTCAGAAATTTGAACCCTTCCTTCCTCGAAACTTCTTCCTTCTTATCCCCCCACTCTTTGACCTCTTGTTTGAATTTTGGATAAAGAAGCCACATGCTTTCAAATCTGAAAGGTGAAAGGCCACCTTTCAACACCTGATCCGTAGAGATTAGGATAGGTGAATGATCTGAAACTATTCTAGGGAGAGGCCTCCTTGGGAAATGTTCCTCCCACTCTGTAGAAACAAGACCCCTGTCCAGCCCAGAGCACACTGGGATATCCTGAAGATTAGACCACGTAACTCGCCCTCCTATTACCGGAAAATCAATCAACTCCCTTTCATTAATAAATTCCACAAACCCCCTCATACTCTTTGTTACCCTGTTTCTACCTGCCTTCTCATGAGTAAATCTGACCACGTTTAAGTCCCCAACTAAACATCACGGATCCCTCCACAAACATCTAACTCTATCAACTCCTCCCAAAAGGCTTGTCTCTCCTTAGGCTTATTTAACCCAACACACCCGCTAAAATCCATTCAAAATCATCTTCCACATTTAGGAATTTAATAGACACCGAAAACCTACCAATCCACACTTCTTTGCAAACAACCGAGTCAACGTCCCAAAAAATACAGATCCCTCCCGATTTATAGCTCAGATTTATGTATATAATTTGTGTACATAGGGGAGGACAGGGGTTTACTTGTATAGATACATCTACCTATAGTATACTTCTTTATTAATGCATATCATATTTTACCAACCAAAAAAAAAATAGGGTTTCCTAATTTCAACAAATGTTCACCATAAAATCTAAAATTAAACAAATAAACCTTGTGAAATTACATTAATTGATGGCAAAGTTGATGCATCTACCTGTGACACTCGTGATTTTATGTATATTGTCAAAGAGAAATCAATTAATATTTTTTTGAAGTTTCTGAGTTTGGGTGAAATTTCCTTCCTTGTTTGTCAATCAAAAGATAAGCTGGAGTTTCTCCATTTAGAAATTGAAAAGGAGTGACCAGTTTAATCAATTAATTGTATTCAAAGTAGAAAAAGTTTAGCGACAATAAAGAAAAACCAAGTATTAATGACTTATAATAGACTGGCAAAATTTTGCCTGAAATCAATTCCATGACTTCCACTGAAATTTTGTATATTTTAAATTAATATGCTACGGTTCTGTTGAATTAATTTCCAAGTTATAGAAGTTTGACCATATCTTATGGAAGTTTGACGTCTTCTTGTAATTATTATCCCTACATTGGGACTTAATTTTATCAACATATGGATGTGGTATTAATTCGATGGAATTAATTCGATGTGGATGGAATCTAAGAACCATCTCTACACACTCATGTGAATGCATACTTTTTTGTTGCCTAGCATTATGCGTCATAAAGTTTTTCTTATTAAAATATTGCATGAATTCTTTTGGATACATCATTCATTAAAATATTGCATGAATTCTTTTGGATACATCATTCATGAATGTATACTTTTTCGTTGCCTAGCATTATGCGTCATAAAGTATTTTCTTATTAAAAGTTTGCATGAATTCTTTTGGATACATCATTTGTTTAATATTTTAGAAACACATGTCAACTTAACTTGTTGACACATGTCAAAATGTCAACCACAAGAGTGCAATAATTTATGAATAATTCATGACTATTGAGGTACCTTCCACACATCTTTTGAAATTGTATGACTACAGTATTTAAGTTCATTCATTTCATTTTTCTTCTGCTTGAAATGGGTTCTATTCTTAAATAAACAACCTAATGTGGAAGTCTCAAATATGAGGCAGCTGCTTGGAACTATGATTCTTTTCTGAATACTGTACAAATGAAAATTAGTATTTGCATATTCATTTCTGATTTCCTTTTCCTTTTCTTTTTTTTATTTTCCTTTTCTTGGTAAGGCATATTCTATTGAGTCTTTGGAGTATTTTAAATAAACAAAAATTACTCATTTGTTATTTTGAGTCTTTACTGAAGTTAAAGGATACTCTCTTAACAATTCATGGTTATGAAGTTCCACTAAAGGATAATGGGACTCTTGTACTACTAAAGTTGCAGGGTTAAAATTCATCTTCTTTGAATGTAAATTTGCTTGTATCACCATTACAATATGTTTTCTACATCAATATTTTCTTACAGTTTGTTAGTCGGTTATCATAGTTCTGGTTTGCATTGTGTCCCTTAAGTTGCAGCACCTATCCCAGTCTTCCCTTTAGCACCTAACTTTTTGTTTGATTCTATAGGCGAATTGTGGAATCCCCGAGATAGCTTTTGCAACTTTTGAGAACATGGAATACGGAGAAGGTTACATTTCCTTTTTTATTTTTGTCTTATGCCCTTTTCATTAATCTCTTATGGTTCATAAAATCTGCTTGCGATTCTTAAGTGTCCAAGTTGAAGAGAAATCATTGGGTAACCAAATTTTTGATTTATCAAACATTGATGTGCATGAAGAGGCAATTTGATTTTGTTTACTTCATAATAGAATGGATATACATGAAATGGAAGCAAATTTTATTAGGGTCAGGCACATTGCCTTCTTGTTTCATTATAGTCAGGTATCTCACCCTAACTCTACAATGTAGAAACATGTTCTTTCGACGATGCTGGTTAGCAACATTGTCATTTCAAGGGGCACTAACATTTTGAATATCAGTAGAGGAAGACGGCATACCAGGAGGTGGATTTAACTTACGACAATTCGACACCTCATGGCCTTGAAGTGGACAATGGTTACAGAATGTCGGAGTCCTTTCATACAAGAGTTTTTGCCAAAAACCAGATGATTTTCCAATGCTAGTCCAGATTCGATTTGGAAGAGGGTTAGAGAGGTCCATCTCCATGCAAATCCGAGCAGTACTCAGCCTAATTAGAGAGAGGGTTTGCTGATCACACCTTACAAATTTTCCAAAAGAATTAGCAATAGGCCTAAGAAATGATGGATAAAAAAAAATGAAGAGGGAGGTGCAGCAACTGAATCCAAATCGAGGAAGAAGTCGAATCCTTTCTAGGATCAAACGGTGATGACCAACGAAAGATTCTAAAAGGATATCCCTTAAGAATTGGAGCATGATATGCCTTGCATCTAATAAACCAATAACGTCTTTCTTCAATCCCCAAGACAACAAGTTATTAGAACGGATCTCATCAAGCTTTGGCCTTCCTTGGGAGAATTTAAGAATCAAAGTATGTTTGAAAGCAGCCTCCGACTGTGCGATTTCTTGTGGTGTAAACGGCACAACAACATCCCCATCCTTATTGGATATTCGGACATTAACAGGGAATTCTTCCAACACCCTACGAGTAGCCACCGTAGCATCATACTATGGCTTAGGGTGAGGAGGATTAGGCATCATGGAAGAGTTGGGGGGGAGAGCAGCATCAGCCGATGACCCCCCAACCGCTGGTGAGGCTGCTGTAGCAGCCATTACACGAACAAAAGAAAACTGGAGCAAAAGGAAAGCCTAAAATCGTGAAACCTAGCAAAGTTCAGAGAGAGTTTGCCTTTCCACGGTTGATCTTCAAACCCTAGGAGAGTTGTACTCTTTTCATTTATTGGAGACTTATAGTGTATCAATGAACTATAAAGTTCTTTGCCGAGTATTTATTTGTTTTATGTGATGAATAAGTTTGGGTTTTTTCGGCCTAATTTACTTGTTCTCATCAATCATTTGTTGGTTTTTGAGGCTTATTCTCTATATGATAAGCTGATTAAGTCAACTATACACGCGGCTCCAATTATACGTACCTTTTCAGAGAGTCCATCTACATAAGTGGTTTCTTGTTCAGCCTATTTGCTTGGCGGGCTTCTCGTTATTCCTGACATCTATGATTTATTAACAATATTTAATTATGCTGTTATTCTTTTTCTTTTTTTTATTTGTTATCGGTCCTAGAATTACTATTGTAATTTGAGATTTGATGTTAACTCTAGTTATATTTGCTTGTCTCAACTTGTGTTGTCAATCAAAAAGTTGTTTTCCCATTTCTTTAACTTTTAGAGTAGTATCTGCATTAGGATATTTCTGTATCTTGGAGATCTGAAGGTTTTGAGGATGTGTGTACGTATTTGAGTGTGTGTACATATGAAGATTTCCTGCGAGTGATACTTATCGGTGTGTCTCAATGGCAGATTTTATGAAACCTGATACAGAGACATATAATTGGGTGATCCAAGCATACACTAGAGCAGAATCCTATGATAGGTAAAGTTTCCAGCAATTCACAATTTTCTTATATTACCTTTTTGGACAATCTGTTTAGTTTGTTTTGTTCATTCCAGCTTAGAATTTAATTTGTTAATTTTTTTATTTTAAGTGTTACTGTATTTTTTTATTGTTTCTGTTCTTTGCCAGCATGAAGTTATTCTTTAAATAGATTTTGTTGGTTAAAAGTTTTATCAAACGTTTATTTATAACTGATAACTTAGGCATGCTATTCCTGCTAATGACACAAAGTCAGCGACATAATGTGAATATATATGTATGATCTTAGTTAATACTTCCATGAACAACCAAAGCCTTATTCTTTCATTTCATTCTTTAAAATACTAAGTTATGTTTGGTTGGAAATTGTTTTTAATTAAGAAAATATGATTGAAGTATGTAATCACATGTTTTTTAGTTAATGTGTTTTATTTGATTTGATTTGACATGTGTCTGTTTGTCATAAATGAGATATGGCTACTTTATGGCCTTATTTTTTAAATAGCCATGTACAACATTCAATTTTTGAAGGATATAAGAGGGTGGGAGAAAGACCATAAAGAACCTGAATTGAGTCAATCAGAAAGGATTTGAGTACTCATATTCTGATTGAAGATATGGTTTTTGACATATTGGGATGTAGGAACAGGATTGGTGTTGTCAATCCCGATTAGTTGGGACAAGGCATTTTTTGACCATTTGGTTCCACCTTGTTTGTTGGTCTGTAAGTTGATCCATTCATGTTTCTTTGGTCTTTTGGTCCTTGATTTCAATCCATACAATTATCCGATTTTGAGTTTTGTACCAACTAACCTCTTTGTTCATCGTCATGTACAAAGCGCTGATTTTTACTTATTTAGTACAGCTTCCAATTTATCAATAATAGATAAATAAATAAATAAATAGCTAAATAGATTTTTTATTCACAAAAATTGTCTTAAAAACTATAAATAGATTTTTTATTTACAAAAGTTGTCATAAAACTTAAGTCATTTGAATCCACAATCCAGTATTCTTTAATTTTACACAAAAAAAGACATTTAAATAGTTAAATTTTCAATGATTGATATTCTTTTACTTTTGATTATGAATATAAGGTATTTAGATGTAACAAATAACTTATAAAAATCCTTGGTCTTTTAGTGGTAGCAACCTTAATAACAATCTTTAATCATTAGTTGTTTAGTAGATTTTTGGAGTTTATGACTGGATCTTTCATAATTATTTATTAGGTAGTTCCTAATATTATTTCTCTATGTCGTGTTTGGATATAACATACAGGGTTCAAGACGTGTCTGAATTACTTGGCATGATGGTTGAAGATCACAAACGCTTGCAACCTAATGTGAAGACATATGCGTGAGCATACTCCTTTTACTTTCAGACAAATATATAGTTGTTCATGGTTCACTTAATTCGGTTTATGTCACCAGGATCCATTAGGTGATAATACATGGCATTTCTTGAAATGCTTAGCATCTTAAGCCCTTTTGTAAGCTTTAGTAAGTTGAGCCATCTTAGCTATATTTTACAACCTATACGCATGGTTTAAAATATCGTATCGAGGTACCGTATCAGTTGGCCCAAAAAGGATACGTATTGGGATATGTATTGGATACGCGTGGATACACTGTAAAATCATGGATACAGTGGATACACAAGGAAAATGACCGATACATAAAGTAAGACTCGCTTATATGTAAATATAAGCTAAAAATATGATAAATTTGCATGTTTTTACTATGATACATCCACACATGTAGTACATATATTAACGTGGAAACCAACCGTTACGCGCATAAACACATGTAAACTTTAAAAAAACTTCAATAAGTGTAGATGAAATTCATAATATATCATATAAACTTTTAAAATATAAAAGAAATATTCGTACCTCATGGAATGGTATATATATAGTAACTAAATTATAAATTCATAAATTTTTTCATAAAATGATTTTTTATTTTTAAGATACAAAATATATGATCAATCAAGTATAAAACCTATTCTAGGATGGCATTGTGTACTTTATTTAAAAAAAATAGAAAATATTGAATCTTTACAAATATTAGATTATTTTATATCCAAACATTAATTTTTCAAACATTATGATTAATCTATTAAGCTGATATATCTGTCTTACATTCATCTTATGTAGAAACTTTAGGGCAAAACAATATTGTTTGATAGGTTTTTTTTGTAAAAAACGGTATTTTATTATTTTTCAAAAAATCTCTAAGAACATTGCATATTTCTTGAAAAATAGGCAGCTATAACTATTGATTTCAATTGAAATCTGTAGATCCATGTAATAAGATTCCGAAATATGCTTTAGATATAAAGAGTATGATTTAGAATGAAAACAAAAACTCTTAGAATGCATACCTCAGAAAACAATGTAAGAAGAGGAAAAGTACTTTTAAGCTCCAAATAGATGTTGTCAATCAACTAAGAAGATTTGAAGAGAAATTTGTTGTATTTTAGTGGGGTTTGGTTTTTGGGTTTAGGGATAGAAGGAGAGTCGAACAAAAGAGTGAATATTGTATCAAGTGTATTAGTCGATATATTGCAACATATAAACTGTATTGACTGATGCGGTCAATAAATTACATGAATCGACCGATACCGTGTAGAAATTAACTTATCCTAAAATGCACCTGTGTATCGTGCCGACAGAGTGGATACAAGATACGTATCGACCATATCGACGGATAAAATAAGATATTTTAAACCATGTCTATACGATGAATCTCTGAGTCTCAACTCTTCATTAAAGTGGGCTTTGGTTCAAGACGTGTTTGAATTACTTGGCATGATGGTTGAAGATCACAAACACTTGCAATCTGATGTGATTATGTGAAGACATATGTGTAAGCATACTCCTCTTACTTTCAGAAAAATATATATTGGTTCAAGGTTCACTTCATTCGGTTTATGTCACCAGGATCCATTAGGTGATAATACATGGCATTTCTTGAAATTCGTAGCATCTTAATCCCTTTTGTAAACTGTAGTAAGGTGAGCCATCTTAGATCTTTTTTACAATCTATACGATGAATCTCGGAGTCTCAACTATTCATTCAAGTGGGCTCTGATAGTATACTAGGAAAAATGATTGTCCATCTCTAGGTCTTCAAAGTTTCATGAGTGATACAACTTTATTCCTTTTGCCAGTGATGAGAAAATGTGTCAATGACATTTGTTGTTTTGTTATCCTTTTTCTCGAGAATGTAGGTATCCCATGAGTTGCTTGCAGCTGTCTAGTACTCCTATGACATGCAATGGGTGTTCTATGACTACTGATGGGGTTAGGCATTTTTTCTTGCATCTACTACCATTTAAACACTTAAGGGTGACTTCTCTCATGGGGAGGTTTTCAGATTGCTTAGGGTATATCGCTCCTCTTGAAATAGGAAATATTGTGGGAAAGGGAAAGATCGTCATCACCAAAAAAGTTGAGAAATGAGGAACATTGGAAAAAGGTAGATATTTTGAAGGAAATATAGAAATGTAGGATGTTGATCAAGGGATATTTTCACCAAACAACTTGAAGCATTACAAAAAATAATGATATTAAAAAATTATAATGCATGTATAGGAAAATAAGGCATGTTTGATCGTGCATATGTTGTTTTTAGAACTTCATATTATGTGCATTGAAGGTTCTATAACAAAAAACTAATGCATTATACATTACACATCATTAGTACATGAAAAAGGTATCTAACCACTTTTTTTATCGGTAAAAAAGTGTATTGTAATGACTTGAACCTTGATTATCTTTTGTAATGACCAGAACCTTGATTATCACTAAGTACATTTAATTAGGT
>JAUPMG010153275.1:0-24618 GCA_031762675.1 Pachysandra terminalis
GCTTAATTTTCTGAAGTTGGACCTATGGATTGAAGTCAAGGCTCTATTGTCTTCTAATCTAAGTGATTAGCAAGATGTTCATAATTATCTGAATTAATTATGCCATTAAGCGTAATTAATTCAATAGTCCGAACTCGGGATATTACATAGGGTGTCACTGCCCGATCATCATCGGGACTGATCCTCCTCGGGACCGATCATCCTCAGGACTGATCCTCCTCGGTACCGATCCCCTCGGGACCGATCCTCCTTGGGATCAATCCTCACCGGGACCAATCCTCCTCGGATCAATTCTCCTCGGGACCAATCCTCCTCGGGATCGATCATCCTCGAACTTTGTTGAAATCATCAACAACTAGTCTTCCTTGGGACTTTGCTGAAATCATCAATAGCTAGTCCTCCTCGGGACCTTGCTGAAATCATCAACAGCTAGTCCTCCTCAAAACTTTGCTGAGATCATCAGTAGCTAATCCTCCTTGGGGCTTTGCTACGATCATCTGTACCTAGTCCTCCTCAGAACTTTGCTGAAATCATCAATAGCTAGTCCTCATCGGGACTTTGCTGAGATCATCTGTAGCTAATACTCATCGAGACTTTGCTGAAACCATCAATAGCTAGTCCTCCTCGGGACTTTGCTGAGATCATTTGTAGCTAGTCCTCCTCAGGAATTTGTTGAAATCATCAATAGCTAGTCCTCCTCGGGACTTTGCCAAGATCGTTTGTAGCTAGTGTATGTGCACATAATTTCCTTATTCTTACACGATTTTGATCAATTCAATAATCTGCTTGGTCTTTCTCTCATAGGTGCAGCTCATAGGCCATGTTGTCTCATCTTCCAAGCGCATTCAGCGCCCTATGGGTAGTCGCCAGTTCTTGTTCCAGATGAGGAAATACCAACCTCTGATCATAAGGTTAAAGGAGATGAAGGAAATGATGCCGATGAGGGCCAAACTCATGACTCCTGCCCCATCAATATTGAAGTTGACTTACAACATCACAGCCTTGGCTCGAGTAGGATGGCATCAGTGGCATCAGTCTCTCCTAGTACTTCCCTTACATCACGCTTGGTTAAGAGGGGTGAGACTTTGATTTCTTTTGCTAGTGTATGTTTCCTTTTAAGCATATCTTTTTCTTATGTGAAGTGATCGTTTCATCTCCTCAAGGTGAGTCCCCCATGGGTCAATGTCCTTCTACTCCTGGTGTTGGGGACGCAACTACTGATATTCTCTTTGAAAGGGAGGAGACTTATATTGTTTCCCCAGTACCTTTGAGGAAGAGATCATTCAAATGACAAAGGAAGGAGAGTAGTCCTCGTGCTCCCTTAGTGTGACTCCTCCTAAACAGGTGAGGGTGGTTGATCCGATCACGGATGTACCCTCGGGATCTTCGATCCCTGATGAGGAGGACGTTCCTGCTATTTTCGCGTCTAGTGAGAGTGGTCATTCTCATGCTTCTATTGATGATGGACTCTTGGATCCAGGAAGTGTGGATGCTTATGCTGATCCACTCCTTCCTCCTATCGAAGTAGACACTCGCTCCATGCTCGTAAGGAAGATCTACATCCCTTCCAGTTACGGTCCTACTCTTTGGAGGATCTTCATGATATGCAGAAGGAGCTAGAGGATCCCTTAGCAGCCGAGATGAAGCTAGATTGGTTGATAGCGCAGTTAGGCACCATGAAGGAGGCCTTGGAGCACCAAACATGTTATCGAGAGCTGAAGATTTCTCCTACTTCCCGTTAAGACTTAGAATCTCGCATTATAACCAACTGCAAGTCAAGGATAGAAGCGTCAAGGGCTCAGCTCCTTATTTGAATTGCCCTTCCCTTACTCTCGATCAAGTGAGAGTAGTAGTGTCGGTTCTCGTCTATCAAAGCCTAGGTAGGATGGCACGGATCTCAAGGTGAGACCCTTGGGATCCATTTCTGGACCGCGGATTGCAATATCATTACCAAGACACAAGATGAAATAAAGTATGATTTATTCATCAACACAGAGTTGCAGAAGCATTAATAATAATCCAAATGTAATAAAACAATTCAACTGGCTTCAAAAGAGCCTTACATCAACATTTTAATACAAAAATCCCAAACTGAGTTCAATTCAACTGAAATCATAAATAAAGAAGTATGATTAAGGTTCACGAATGAATAGCAGTACACGTCCATGATGCCAATCAATTCAATCTCAACCTGCAACATAAAAGTTACATGAGCCTTGAATGCCCAGTAAGCATGATCCCATTCGACTCAACATCATATAACATAATGATATTGCCGGCTAAACAACCTAATCAAATTAGAAGCATATACCATAATAGTTTTAATGTAACATGAGTATGATGACTGTATGTCAAACAAATGCTCTAATGTGTGCTCAAACAATGAATACAAATGATATGTTATGAAATGTCTAATGTTAATGTATAGTGCTAAGTGTCCCTCATTGCAACTTCCATAACAAATAAAGGTTTCGGGACCAAGGTCACCAGGAATAACCGGCAACCCCTCTCTTCGTCCTGGGCGCTAGCCCATGGTACGGAGGCCACCATGTACTAATTTCATGAGTGTACGATACTCAAGGTCCAGCCGACCTTATGGAACCAACTATGATCCCATAAATTATTTCGTAAGACTTGCAACCTACAAGTATAGACAACCTTATCTTTTTCACCTTCCGGGCACACTTAACATTCCACATAAACACAGCATGCATGCATTATTAACTCATAAGACCCAAATGATAGTCTCCCTTAGAAACTATCCACGCGCCCGTACATGCGGATAATCCATTGGATTCCATCATTCGCATCCTAACATTACAAATCCATCTCATAATCTACATAATCCAATACTTTATTAATGATATGATCCCCCATAAACTACCCAAGTGCCTACACACTTAGATAATTCGTTAGAGCCCATCATTCATAGTCTAAGCTGGAAACCAATCGAAGGTGTGTGTTCAGTAGGTCAGCTCGAGTGAAGGGTATCAAGGCATAACTTGTCAATGGAACACATGCCCATGACCTTCCCATGATCCTTGTAATCACCTAAAAGCCTGGACCAATCTAACCATCCAAACCCTTCAATTCTCCAAAATAACAATCGGTCGGTACCCTCATCGGTGTACTGATGGGTACCGAAAAACTCAATCACGCTCCGTCGGTAAGCTGGTCGGTGTACCAATGCCTACCAAACGGTAACAGTAACCTCCTATCAGTAGGGCGGTCGATGTACCGATGCCTACCGATGAACTTAAGTCCAATATATTATCTCTTATTGTCGGTAAGCTGATCGGTGTACTGATGCATACCGATCGGTGACAGAGGTCCCCTGTCGGTAGCGTGGTCGGTGTACCGACGCTTACCGACGAATCCAAGTTCAAGTTTTAACAATCCATCGGTAGGCTGATCGGTGTACCGACGCACTTACTGATGATCACGAACAAATTCAATCCCATGTTTTTCATGGCATTTTCCATAGCAATTCAAATCTAAGACTCACGCAAATCATACCTAACATCTTAGGATGAAAAATCAAGGTAAAAGTTCATTGAAAAACAACATGCTATACACAAGATATTGAAATCCCAAGTCACATGATACACATACGTTTATTCTCTGACATTCAACACACATCATGATATACAATGGAATCATACAGGATAAGTAACTTACAGGTCAAATGTGAGTTTGAATCTAAACAATGTGAATCCTTTCCTCTTTTCTCATTCTCTTCTTATTCTATTCTTCTCTGCAGTAGATCTCAGATTTAGAATGTAGGTAAATCTCTCTCTCTCTCTCTCTCTCTCTCTCTCTTCTCTTTTAATCTCACTCTTTCAATCTCTCAATCTTGAGCTCTCAATCACAGGACTTCTCTTATGACTGAAACAACACACGGGTGGTTAGAGATATATGGTGCCATTCCCTCCATTCTCTCCCACTATCACCACACTACAAGACACGTTGATTGTTGACTCCTTCAACGCATGATCATGCATTTGAAGTTTGAGTTCAATCTGCTCATTTACTAAGTTTACCCCATATCGATCATATTTACATTATGACCCCTAGGTTAATTAGTAAATTTCAATTACACTCCTAAGTCTCATTAAGTTATAAATTACATAAACATATGCCAAGAAATAAATCACATAATTAATATAAATAAAGAGGAAAAATTCTCTTAGTGAGTTTAGGTCACTACAACCTGCTCCCCTTAAAAGAATTTCGTCGCCGAAATCGCATACCTTAATCCCTGAACAGCTGAGGGTAGCATTCTTGAATCTAAAATCTAGCTCCCACGAAGCTTCAGATTCGTTGTGATGACTCTATTGAATCTTCACCAAAGGAATGGTCTTGGTCCTCAAGACTTGTTCCTTCCGGTCCAGTACTCACATAGGTTGCTCTACGTATGATACGTCCTTTCGTAGTTGCAATTGACTCCAGTCCAGAACATGTGATGGGTCGGGCTCATACTTCCGCAACAACGACACGTGGAATATATTGTGTATTGCCGAAAGTTGCGTAGGTAGAGCTACTCTATACACCACTCGTCTGATGCGTTCAAGTACTTGGAATGGTCCAACATACCTCAGAGCAAGCTTTCCTTTACGACCAAAGCGCATAACGCCCTTCATAAGAAACACCTTCAAGAACATGTGATCTCCAATTGAAACTCTAGGTCTCTCCTCCTTCAGTCCGCAAAGCTCTTCTGTCTACTTTGGGCCGTTATTAACATTTCCCTGATTAGCTTCACCTTAGCTGTGGTCACTTGGACGAGTTCCGGTCCAAGAATACTGCTCTCACCGACTTCTGCCCAGCAGATTGGTGAACGGCATGACCTCCTCTACAGTGCCTCGAAAAGAGCCATGCCAATGCTCGAGTGGTAACTGTTGTTGTAAGAGAATTCCACCAAAGGTAGATGTTCTTCCCAACTACCACCGAAGTCCATCTCACAAAATCGTAACATATCCTCCAGTACCTAATTCACCTTCTCAGTCTGCCCATCTGTCTGGGGATGGTAGGCCGTACTTAAGTCTAACTGAGTACCTATGGCCTTCTGTAAACTCTCCCGGAACCTCGATGTGAACAATGAACCCCGGTCTGAGACTATGCCGACTGGCACACCGTGAAGTCGCACTATTTCCCGTATGTAAAGCCTAGTGATATCCTCTACTGTAGTTGAAGTCCTAACTGACAAGATAAGGGCTAATCTAGTGAGTCGGTCTACAATCACCCAAATCGAGTCCAGCGTACCCCGAGTCTTCGGCAAACCCATAATAAAGTCCATAGTAATGTGCTCCCACTTCCACTCAACTATAGGTAGAGGCTGCAATAGTTCAGCTGATATTGGATGCTCGGCCTTTACCTGCTGACATGTGAGGTTCGTCGCTACAAACTGAGCTATCTCCTTCTTCATCCCAAGACACCAGAAGTTCACTCTCAGATCACAGTACATCTTAGTACTCCCTGGGTGAATGGAATACTGTGAACTGTGTGACTCCTCCAAAATCTCTCTCTTGAGTTGCTGATCGTCCGCCACACATAGACGATCCAGGTACCTGATCAATCCATCTGCGTGCACTGTCCATTCTGGCTGTCCGTCATCTACTGCTAGTAACTGAAGCTCGTGATCAGTCCTCTGACCAGCTGCAATGCGAAGTTCCAAAGAGGGCTTGACAACCAAACTGAACAGATAACCCCCTCCAAACCACTGATCGTAACCCCAAGTCTGCTATAGCTCGATACAAACTTCACTCCTAGTGCATCAATTGAGCTGCACGCCACGAGGTCT
Source organism: Pachysandra terminalis (assembly GCA_031762675.1). Lineage (NCBI taxonomy): Eukaryota > Viridiplantae > Streptophyta > Magnoliopsida > Buxales > Buxaceae > Pachysandra > Pachysandra terminalis. The sequence goes on from JAUPMG010153275.1 coordinate 5,798, forward strand.
ACAACATTTGTCTTCTCAGGATTTGCCTTCTCAGGATGATAGCTGAGTGTCAAGATATAGTCGTTCAACAACTCAATCCACCTCCTCTGATGCATGTTGAGGTCCTTCTGTGTGAAGATGTACTTCAGACTCTTATGGTCTGAAAATAACTCAAACTCCTCTCCATAAAAGTAATGTCGTCACAGCTTCAGAGAAAAGATCATTGCGGCCAACTCAAGATCATGAGTAGGGTAATTGCACTCATAAGTCTTAAGTTATCGCAATGCGTAAGCTATGACCGTTTTGCATAAGAACTGCACCCAATCCTTGTAAGGATGCATCCATATATGCTTCCATCTTCTGGCTGCTGACTGGTATCACAAGAATTGGCGCTGAAGTCAACCTCTTCTTTAATTCTTCAAACGCTGTCTCACACTGATCATCCCAATCAAACTTCACCTCCTTCTTGGTCAGTCGGGTCAAAGGTGCTACTATGGTGGAAAACTTCTCTATGAATTTCCTATAGTAACCTGCCAGACCGAGGAAGCTACTGATCTCTGATACATTCTTTGGTTGTTCCCAACCTAGAATTGAGTCAACCTTCGACGAATCCACGAAGATGCCACTCCTGGAAACCACATGGCCGAGAAACTTCACCTCATCCCTCCAGAAGTCGCACTTTTCAAACTTGGCATACAACTGGTGTTCACACAGTGTCTGCAACACTATCCTGAGATGCTCGTCGTGCTGCTCCCTAGACCTTGAATAGATTAGAATATCGTCTACAAAGATAACGACAAACTGATCCAAATAAGGTCCGAATACCCAGTGCATCAGATCCATGAATGCCGTTGGCGCATTCGTTAACACAAATGACATCACTACAAACTCGTAATGTCCATATTGAGTGCGAAAGGTCGTCTTGTGGGTATCCTCCTCTCTGATCCTCAGCTAATGGTATCTTGACCTCAAGTCTATCTTGGAGAAGTATTGCGCTCCTCTCAGCTGATCGAACATGTCATCTATCCTAGTTGTTCTTTCAATTCACGTAACTCTATCGGAGCCATCTGATAGGTGGCAAGTGAAATAGGAGATGTACTAGGCACCAACTCAATACATAAATCTATCTCTCTTCTAGGTGGCAAACATGGAATCTCCTGGAATATCAAGCTATACTCTTGGATTGTGGGTATATCCTCCAAGGATAACTACTGTCCCACATCCGCTATACCTAGGAAATTCGTCTGATACTCATCCTTCTCGGTCTCGAGAAATGTAAGTCACCTACCTCCAAGGACGTCAAAGATTACGGTCTTCTCGAAGCAATCCACTCTAGCATGATAGGCAGCAAGCCAGTCTATGCCAAGGATTACATCGAAGTCCACCATATCTAGTACAAGCAGGTTGGCCTCTAACTTAAGTTCTCCTACTCTAACCACACAGGCAAGACATACCTGGTGTAAAGTAGCTATTCCTCCTATTGGATTATTCACATTCAAAGGAGTCTCTAACACACTAGGTTGTAGGCCCAAAAACAACATGACACTACTGGAAATAAATGAGTGTGATGCTCTAGAATTGAAAAGTACATGTGCTGGGTTATGAAAAAGATGTACTGTACCTTCGACAACCGCATTAGATGCATGGTCACCTCTCGGTGCAGATGATGTACTTGCCATGGCATTGGCTCTACCACTCTGCGTTGGCTGAGGAGGAGCCTGTCTACCACAATCAGTCCTCGCCGCAAAACTTCAGTTTCGCTGTACATGACCTGGCTTCCCGCAGTTGAAATACACACACTGGCCTCGCTGATCTCGCTGCCTAAACTACTGCTGTTGTGATGGCAAAGGGTGTTGCGCGTCCCAAGTCACTAGAGTAGCTGAATCAACAGGAGGAGTACTAGTAGGTTTATTGTCATTCCTCTGACGCATGTCAGAGCCCTGTCTTTGCTGGTAAGGCTGGTAGCGACCGCCCTTGTTATGCTTCGGCTGATCTCTCTGGTCTGCAGCCCGGTTCATGTCCATCTCTACATGACACACACTTAAGAACATCTGCATACATCCTGAACATCTGGTGTACCACTTTGGATTGTATTGCTATCCATAAACCCTCCTTGACTTAGCGGCTTTATCCGCTTCGTTCGCCATTATGTGTGGCGCATGAGCCTTGAATGCCCAGTACGCATGATCCCATTCGACTCAACATCATATAACATAATGATATCGCTGGCTACACAACCTAATCAAATTAGAAGCATATAACAAAATAGTTTTAATGAAACATGAGTATAATGAGTGTATGTCAAACAAATGCTCTAATGTGTGCTCAAACAATGAATACAAATGATATGTTATGACATGTCTAATGTTAATGTATAGTGCTAATTGTCCCTCATTCAGCTTCCATAACAAATAAAGGTTTCAGGACCAAGGTCACAAGGAACAACCGGCAGCCCCTCTCTTTGTTTTGGGTGCTTACCCATGGTACGAAGGCCACCATGTATTGGTTTTATGAGTGAACGATACTCAAGGTCTAGCCGACCTTATGGAACCAACTATGATCCCATAACTTAATTTGTAGGACTTGCAACCTACACGTATAGACATCCTTATCTTTTTCACCTTCCGGGCACACTTAAACTTCCACATAAACACAGTATACATGCATTATTAACCCGTAAGACCCGAATGATAGTCTCCCTTGGTAACCATCCACGCGCCCATACACATGTATAATCCATTGGATTCCATCATTCGCTTCCTAACATTACAAATCCATCTCATAATCCACATATTCCAATACTTAGAGTTTATTAATGATAAGACCCCCAGAAACTACCCAAGCGCCCACACACTTAGATAATCCGTTAGAGCCCATCATTCATAGTCTAAGCTAGAAACCAATCGAAGGTGAGTGTTCAGTAGGTTAGCTCGAGTGAAGGGAATCAGGGCATAACTTATCAATGGAACACATGCCCATGACCTTCCCATGATCCCTGTAATCATCCCGTAAAAGCCTGGACCAATCTGACCATTAAAACCCTTCAGTTCTCCAAAATAACAATCGTTCGATACCCTCATCGGTGTACCAATGGTTACCGGCAAACTCAATCACTCTCCGTCGGTAGGCTGGTCAGTGTACCGTTGCTTACCGAACGGTAACGGTAACCTCCTGTCGGTAGGGCGATCGGTGTACCGATGCGTACCGACGAACTCAAGTCCAATATATTATCTCTCACCGTCGGCAAGCTGATCGATGTACCAACGCCTACCGATCGGTGACAAAGGTCCCCTGTCGGTAGTGTAGTCGGTGTACCGATGTCTACTGACGAATCCAAGTTCAAGTTTTAACAATCCATCGGTAGGCTGATCGGTGTACCGACGCTCCTACTGATGATCACGAACAGATTTATTCCCATGTTGTTTATGTTATTTTCCATAGCAACTCAAATCTAAGACTCGCATAAATCATACCTAATATCTTAGGATGAAAAACCAAGGTAAATGTTCATTGAAAAACAACATGCTATACACAAGATATTGAAATCCCAAGTCACATGATAAACATACATTTATTCTCAGACATTCAACACACATCATGGTATACAATGGAATCATACAAGATTAGTGACTTACAAATCAAATGTGAGTTTAAATCTAAACGAACGTGAATCCTTTCCTCTTTTGTAATTCTTTTCTTCTTCTTCTCTTTCTCCTTTTCTTCTCTGCAATAAATCTCAGATTCAAAATGTGGGTAAAACTCTCTCTCTCTCTCTCTCTTTCTCTTCTCTTTTAATCTCACTCTTTCAATCTCTCAGTCTTGAGCTCTCAGTCACAAGACTTCTCTTGTGACTGAAACAACATAAGAGAGGTTAGAGATATATGGAGTCGTTCCCTCTATTCTCTCCCACTATCACCACACTACAAGACACGTTGATTGTTGACTCCTTCAATGTATGATCGTGCGTTTGATGTTTGAGTTCAATCTCCTAATTTACTACGTTTACTTCATATCAATTATATTTACATTATGACCCCAGATTAATTATTAAATTTCAATTATGCTCCTAAGTCTCATTAAGTTATAGATTACATAAAAACATGCCAAGAAATAAATCAAATAATTAATATAAATAAAGAGGGAAAATTCTCTTAGTGAGCTTAGGTCACTACACGTAGTTACATATAATCCACAAAAAGCAAGAAATAATCGAATAGAATATTTTATTAAAAGTGAACAACCATTTATATTTTCTGAAGATAAGTATTTTGAAGACTATATTAATGATACTTTTATGAAATAATTTAGGAAGATTTCACGTAATATTGCAAAGAGAGATGCTACTAAAATATTTAAAAATGAAAAAGAAAAATTAAAACAAGCATTTAAGTCTATCCCTAATAAGATTTCTATTACCTCAGACATTTGGACATCTAACCAAAATTTCAGTTACATAGCTGTATAGATTATAATTGGGTTATGCAAAAAAGAATTATTTCTTTATTTATGCTTAAGTACCGTCATACTGGTCGAAACATAGGTATGAGCATAGGAAATGTCCTTAAGGAGTATGAAATAGAAGATAAAATTATAAGTATAACATTAAATAATGCAAGTAATAATAATTTAGCAATCGATTTTTTTTTAAAAATCATTTAAAACTTAATCTTGAAGGACAAATCTTTCATTTATGATGTGCTTGCCACATCATTAATTTGATTGTCCAGGATGGACTTAACTTGATTGCATCTCATTTACAAAATATTAGAAATTGTATGTCATTTATTATGTGTTCAACAAGTAAACAATTAGAATATAAACAAGTATGTAACACCCTTGGTAAACCATTTAAAAAATTACAAATGGATGTTCCACATAGATGGAATTCTACGTACTTAATGTTAAAATCTATAAAAGGTTATAAAGAAATAATAACTAATTTTTGTCAAATGAGAATGAATGATTGTCATCTAACTGATCAAGATTGGGACGTAACTCTTATAATAAAAGAATTTCTACAAACCTTTTATAATACGGCTAATATTTTATCATGTATATATTATCCTACATTATCAAACATACTATGTCAATTGTATGCTATTAGTTTTCTATTTAAAAATTTAGATCTCGTCCTGGTTTTGCAAATATTTGTAGCAGAATGAAAAAATAAATTTAGAGCATATTGGGAAGAATTTCCTCTAACGTATTGTTTAGCAACTATATTGAACCCTAGGCTTAAATTCACTGGACTAGAATGCATAATGGTTTATACTAATTCTAATATGGATTGTTTTAGTACAACATCATCTGAAGATGTTAGGATATTATTTACACACTTTTTAGTGAATATCAGTTTGAATTAGGCACTACAATTGACACAAGTGAGCCTGATACGCTCGTTGATTTTTCTAATCCAATTAATAGAATGCATGATTTTAGAAAAGGTAAGCAAACAAATACTAATGGTACTTCAAAGTTGAGTAAGTACATAGAAATATGCCATTTTTCTAATCAAATCAGAACTTGATACTTTTGATTTATTGTCATGGTGGAAGGCACATGGAACTCATTATCCTTTGCTTTCCATCATGGTTCGTGATTTGCTAACCATTCTGGTGCCTACAGTTGCATCGGAATCTGCTTTTAGTGGAAGTGGCAAGGTAGTGGATGATTTTCGGAGCAAACTATCACTGAAAACCGTGGAGTGCTGCGTGTGTCTGCGGGATTGGTTCAGAGAAGAATACAAAACTCAACAACTACTGGCTAAGCAAGAACTTGAGGAGGACTTAATTGATTTATAAATATGATAGGCAATTTTGTTTATGTAATATACCCCTTGTATTGTTTTTTTTAATTTGAGATTATTTATTTACTACAAATGATAGAGACATTAGTGGGTGCCAACCTAGTTAGGATGTGCTCATGCTATAGTGATGCAGTTTCTCATCTCACACAATTTGTAATTTTTTAAAATTTGAAATAATTAATAAAGTGAATATTGTATTTGTTTTCAATTTTTGTTATCCAATTTAATGTTATATAACTTATAGATTTCCTTATATAATATAAGTAAATATAAATTGTATAATTATGTATTAGTAAGTATATATACTTATTTAATTACATTACTTATAGATTTCTTTATTTTATATAAATATATATACTAATAAGTTACTAATTGTAAGTATCTATACTTATAGGTTGTTAAGTATATATATTTATACTTACTAGTTAATTCATATAAGAATTATACTACAAAGTATATATGTATTTTTTTATGCTTATATCTACTTAGACTTATAAGTGTATATATATACGTTACTAAGTTATAAGTTTGTAAGTATATATATATATAAGTTGTGTAATTATATATTTGGCACTAGTATTTATATTATATTATTATAAGTAAAGTAATACTTAACAAGATTAAACATAAAATAATTTTTTTAAACATGTTCTGGTCGTGCTGGGCTGCCTAGAAGGCCTTTGTTGCGTGATGGGCCTGGCATAGCACGGCCCATAAGACACGGCATGGCACGGCATGGCCGCGTCATTAGGCCTGCATGCCTCGTGCCGTTGCTGGGACAAGATTTGCGATGTGGGCACAGCACGGTGCGGCCCGCGTGTCTCAAGCCGTATTGGGGGTTAGGATCTGCGATGCTGGGCACGGCACGAAGCACGTGAGGCCTGCGCGCGTTTTCGTGCCAGTCCGGCCGAAGCGGCCCGTTTGTACACCCCTAGCACAGCCTAGGTGCTGTTCGAGCTGGCACACACGTTCCGTGCCGTGCCTGGGCACGGCTCAACCGAGCCGGCCCGTAGTCCGCAAGGCCCATTTACATCCCTTGATAGGGTGTTATTTAAATTATGAGAGAGCGGAGGGGTATCATAAAAAAAAGACTTCTTAAAGTTACTCGAAGGCTAGTCTCTCCTTGTTCGAAAATCCCTCTATTAGTTTCCGTTGCAGCAGATCATATTACAAGCAGCAAAAAATGGCGACTATCAGCCTGCGAAAGGGAAATACTCGTCTCCCGCCGGAAGTAAATAGAGTTCTCTACGTCCGAAACCTTCCCTTCAACATCTCCAGCGAAGAGATGTACGATATCTTCGGCAAATACGGTGCGATTCGTCAGATCCGTTTAGGCACGAACAAGGATACGAGGGGAACTGCCTTCGTCGTCTACGAAGACATCTACGATGCCAAGACGGCCGTCGATCACCTGTCGGGCTTCAACGTCGCCAATCGGTACCTGATTGTGTTGTATTATCAACAAGCAAAGATGAGCAAGAAGGTTGATCAGAAGAAGAAGGAGGACGAGATCGCCAAGATGCAGGAGAAGTATGGAGTGTCAACCAAAGATAAGTAGAGATTCAGTTGGAATTAGCTGATTTAGTCTACTAAATTTTAGGGTTTTCTATCTTAAAATTTAATTGGGTTTTGTTAATTTCAGTAAATTGATCTATGTGGATTGTTTTGTATAATTGATAGATTCGTGGAGTATTTTCGTATAAATGCTTGGATTAGTCTTATTTAGACTTGTGTTTCTTTTCTGTGATTGTATGGTTTTTGAATTGTATTGAGTTGTGATTATTAGGGTTGGATGGAGCTTGAGGTACAATCAATTGCTTCAATCTACACTAATTTAGGGTTTTGCGGCTTGGGTTAGAATTTGGTTTTGTTATTTTCAGTTGAATTTTTGGGATGGATTGGTATGTTGTTTTTGTATAAAGTCATTGATTTGTGGTGCATTTTGTATAGATGCTTGGATTAATATTTTGTGCATTATTTGGTGTTTTATGGGTTTTTATGATATGCGATCACAGCCTTCAGATATAAGCAAATTAAGGAATCGTGTGTAGTGTGTACATGCCTACATAGGGAAATCATCACCATCAAAATTTTTAAAGATAAGTGTGTTATGTCCAGAAATTCTAGGTGAAAAGATTATCCGATTCAATTGATCTGCAATCTATTTTACTTCAATTATATCTAATTAAAGATTAGAAATACAAGAGTACTCGTGATATTGTAGTCAAAAGTAGTACAAGGGAGATCTTACGCAAGCATTTTTTTTTTTTTTTTTTTTTTTTTGCTTTTATAACTGAGAAAAAAGAAAAAAGAAAAAAAGAAGAGTAATACAATGATCTGATATTTCTAACTCCCAATCTCAAAATGTCTTTTAATTTCAATAAGTTAGTATTTTGCTCTAATAGGGCTACTCTAAGCTATTTTGCAGTGTGATTGGTCTTTTGAAGATAAAAGTTGCTTCCAAGTAACGTTTACATAAGCATTAAGTTTAAGGATACGTTTGGTCCGGCTTATACTTTTGGATAAGCACACATTGGATAAGTGACTCAATGTGAGCACTTATCCACAGTAGTAATAAGTTTCTTACTTGGAGAAAAATAGCATTTGATAAATACATTTATTTAAGTGCTTATGAGGAAAATAAGTGGTGACAACACCCTCTATTATGCATCTCCATTTCTTTGGCTGTTACATTCTTTCAAAAACTTGGTTGGGAGTCCATGTTGAGGGAACTGAATCTCACTTTGAGATCCAACCAGTTCTTACCTGCAATATTCAAAATTATCAAGCACCAACAACTATGAAAAGCTTTGTTAAAATTACTTAGTATTGTTGATGCGGAAGTTGTGTTGCTTGACCTGTTTTAAGTCGTTAATTGGGATTGAGCTGCTTAAAAAGGGATAATCGCACAAGCATGTGACGACGTTATGTATCAATTGTTTCCGCATTGTCTGTAGTTGGATAAGGTCTTGTTTGAGCACGTAGAGCGTCCTAACCATCCGCCTAAACCGTTGTGCGACTGTTCAGATGGCGTTACGCTGATCATCGACAAACGTATATAAAAAGAATAGGGGGGGAGTTAATATAGATAACACATAATTGTTTACGTGGTTCGGCAATATACCTAGTCCACGGATATCGTTTCAAATGAGGTTTTTTTTACTATTTAGAAGTATAGATAATAGAATGACAACTTCAGTCATACATAGATAAAGAAGGAAATAAGAATTGCAGTGATATAAAAGTCACGTGCACATCGAGTGATGACGACTCTACTCATTTAATGCATGCCGTTTTAATTGTTGCACGCTCCGCTACTAGAGACAGATTTCTTGGGATTGTAATTATATTTACTTGTTTTTCTTTTTGTGCAATGATTATTCGATTTCTCTATCCTTTTTAAGTCCTGCTGTGTTTGACATCAAGATTTGGGTTGAGAATTCAGCCTGGGAATTAGAATTGGGCTAGAGAATTACAATTTTCAAGTTTGGTAACTACCAAAGAATTAAATTGGAATTCTCTCACCAAATTCCCTAGAATTGTATTTATAACTAAAACTGCAGTTTTCCAATTATTAACTAAAACCTTGTCTTTTCTAATTCTTTAGTTGAAATTTATTTGGAAAGTGAGACCCGACTCTGAACTCTCATCAAAAGAAAAAAAAAAAAGCTTCTATTCTCTCTATCGTCCAAATCAAGTTTCCATTACTCTTTACAAGCTTTAAAATGTTTTTATGGTGATGATTTCCCTATGTGCTTTAAAAAACAGTAGCAACAGGCGGTATTTGACGTTACCAACTTCAGAAAAAGAAGAGGAGGAGAGAGAGAGAGAGGGTAAGTGCTTTAAAAAACAGAGCACTGTAGCTGCTCTGTTTTAAGGAGAAAAGGTGAAGGAGAGAGAGACTGTTTTAAGGAGAAAAAGGTGAAGGAGAGAGAGAGAGAGCTTATTATAATTTTTTTACATTGAATTTGTTATATCGACCAGGAATTACAAATATTGATGAAATTAAAATATTAGATTTACAATTCTTTATTGTAATCAAACAAGAGGATTTCAATTCAGAGAATTCAAATTCTTCAGAATTGGGGATTTGAGGCTTTCTTCCTCTATCTAAAATTTTCTTTCTTTGCCCTAACTTGATCTGCTTTGCTTTTCAAATTCGAGATTCTGAAATTTTCACTTCCAATGGCTTCTTCAAAAAAAAATTAAATAAAGGGAAAACCAGCAAACCCACAACTACCGAAAGTATCTTGATGGTGGATGCCGAGTTAATTAAGGATTGATTTTGGTCTATTGCTGATTCATGGATTCCTCATTCCACTGTATCTGTAGATTTAGCTGTGCATTCCTTATCTGGATTGGGAAACAACAGAAGTGGGTTATCCTTCATCGATGAGCATTCCTCATTTCAGGGTAGAAAGAGCTGATTACTCAACTTCTCCTTTAAGTTTTAGGTCTCATATTACTCTTCCAATTGGAAGGTTTAAATGTGTGAAGTATATTATTCCGATTGAAAAAGTATACTCAGAAATTGAGACAGTGAACTTTTGGAAGGAATTGGAGTGTCACTAATGGAATGTTCTAGGGATAATGAGGGATTAAAACATCTAATTTATAGATGGAATCGACGGGATTATGTATTTGTTAAAGCCTTTGGGGAGATTGCTCCACCATTAGAGGATGCTCAGATATTATTATTGTTTTACAGTAACAAGGGATGTATACCCTGCAGATGTAGTTTTGTCAAATACTGAGGAGAGCATTTTGGAGGGACTCGAGAAGGAGTCGAAGAAATGTTTGAAGAAAGAATATTATAATTCCAGTAGCAATGAAGTTGAGGGGAAGAGGTATATTTTTGCAGGGTGGCTACGTTACTTTTGGAGAGAAGAGAAAGTAGTAAAGAAAGGAGAAACGAAAGTTCCTGTTGTATGGGAAGAAAGGAAAGGAAGTGATACTGAATTTGAGGCTTTCATAGCCTATTGGTTAGCTTAGACACCTTGGAAGGTTTCCCCACTGACAAAGTAAACAGTAGGGTTTGGAAAATCATTGTGAAGATAGCTCAAGGAAGAAGGGTGGCATTGGCTCCTCTATTTTTATGGACCCTTTATGAGAATTTGGATTTAATTCATACATATCTCATCCGGTCAAATGGTTCTCGAATGTTCGAGACTTGTGTATGTGGTTCTTTCTTACAAATGTTCCTTTAGGAAAGGTATAAAAGGTATGCTTTGTCGAGGGTAACCAAATTTGAGGAGATGAGTACTCTTACAAGAGGGAGTGTTCCAAGAGCTTGGTCGTGAAAGGACCGAGTGCCTCGATCGAAGATGCCATTATGATCTGAAGAAATTACTTTTCGACCTTATTCTATTACAATGAGAGGTTTTTCTCAGGCTATAGGAGGGAGTTTAGAAAGTGAAGTCCCTGTTCAAGTAGAAGATTGAAATATGCTCAATCGAGCATCAAGGGCCTTATTAATAATTCTGAATCTAGGATTTGTAATTGGGTTGGCTTGATGTGATGAAGGAATAACAGTCTTATAATCCTCAACGAGTAATTCTTCAATTTGGGATGGATCAGTCTGCACCTTTCAGGCGAGCAAGTAGTCATCCTCTAAGATCAGCAGGGAAAATATTTTGTAGTGAGTTGGCTGTTGTTCAATTCTTTTTTTCTTCTTTGGAAGTGAGTCTTGTATCTAAAGGGCAAGATTGAGTTTCCGAACTATGGCTCTCTTATTGGTTAAAGTCTCTGAAATATTTTTCCAAATCTGTAGATAGTCATATTGAATATGAGCCTATGGAAGACATCCCTCAGTTGGACTGGCATTTAAAAGTTGTATCAACAAAGCATCCTCCCTCGAGGGGAATTACAAAATTTTCTCCTCCTTAACCTGAATTCCCTGACTTTGTTGAAGTCGATGGCTCCAAAGGAGAACAAGAAGGATATGGGAAAGAGGAGGATTGGGAGACAGAGAATATAAAAGAAGTAAATATTTCAAAGAAGAGACTTGTTTGAATGACTCAATTTAAGAAGGTAGGAGTCCAAAAGGAAAAAAGAGAGAGGATAATGAAAGAAAGCAGAGGCAGGAGAAAGAATGGAAAGAGCAGGAAAAGAAAGAGTCAAGAGAGAAGAGAAAGAGAAGAAGAGGGTAAATGGAGATAGAAGGAGAAGAAGGAAGCTGAGAAGAAGGAAAAACAGAAGTGAGAAAGGAAAGAAACCAGAGAGAAAGAGGGAAAATAATGAAGTAAAGAAGACGAAAGTATAAGAGAAGAAGAGAGAAGCAACAAAAAGGTTTATCAATCAAAAGGAATAAATGAGAGGATGAAGAAGAAGGAATACCTCTTGGTGAAATTTTGAGACGTCCTCGACGAGTGGAAAGATCAATATCTCTTCCACTAAATCTTGATAGCTCCACCGTCGTGGAGCAATCTATGTTTGTATGAGCCCAAGACTCCATTTGACATTAAAGCTTCTTTGGTGCCCAATGATTCATTATTTTGTACACAATTTTCTTTTATATATATATATATATGAGTGTGTGCGTGTGCGTGTGTGCGTGTGACTTGCAGAAGTATCTGTTGGGCCAACAAGAGAGTCGAGGAGAAATCCCCTACATTGGGAGAGATGTCCCTGTAATAGTGTGATGGCTGGCTTTGCTATCACTGGAAAAATATCCCTAGATTGGCCCTTTCAAAGTCAAGGGTGCCACCCATTCTTCTAATCCCACCGCTCCTTGTGCTAATATTGGTATGGAGCCACTCGTATTTTCAAACATAGAGTATTAAATACAGCAGAGAATGCTCCCTCTGGGCATCTGTAATAAATGAGGTGCCCACGAAGGATGCAATCTCCAAGGTTGTTGAGAGTCTTGGGATTATTTGAATTCCTGACGAAAGCCATGGCAAAGGCGAGGAAAGAACAGTATAATTATTTCTCTTCTTTTCATATATATATATATATATATATATTATGTCACTACAGGAAGTAGTATCTTTGCTTATTGAAACGGATGAAATTTTAAAGGTCACAAGGGTAGACACTAGACAGAATTGTTACAATTGTATTAGGGATTGGACACATACCAGAAAGTTGAGGGAATGCTTCATCAGAAACAAAAGTTTTGAGGTTGCCAATATTGCAAGCAGCTTAACACCTGTTCAAAGAGATGCAATAGTAGTATCGCTTCCCTCAGTTGCTTCCTCTGCAATGACTGGTAACGAAGAACAGCTACCCAAAATGTAGACTATTATAGCCTCTATACCGTAAGTAACCGTGTCTTCTTTCATTTGACGAAACTGGTATTGTTTCCTTTCTCGCACAGATTTTTCATCTGTAAGTAGATAAGATTGTTAAGGTTGGAGAGATTCAACTAATGATTTAAACGTTTTGGGGTTAGAAGTGGATTGGTTAGTAGAACAGTTGCATGATGTGCAGGTGAAGTGGGAAGGATAGTAAAAACTTGTCGAGTAGAGAGAAAAATAATCAAGTATAGAGAAGAGATTGATGCTTTAAAAATGGAGCGAGGAATAGACTTACCCAAGATTGTTGAGTTCGAGGAGAAAATAAAGGCGAAGAAAGAATAGGTAACTTAGCTTAGCAAAAAAATAGGAGAGAAGGTTTTCACAAGATTGTTGAGGACATAAGCCTATTCATGCTAATGTTGAACAATTAAAATCAAATTTTCTTCAGAAGATAATATCTGATAATAGTCGGATTGTTTAGCTTCAATGATGTGAAAGGGTCATTCCTATCGAGAAGCAAACTTAAGTCTTAACAGTATTGCTTCTTTCAAAGAAAGAAACTTAAAACCAAATCACTAACATTGAATTCTCTGACCAACTTGTTGTAAGCCTTAGAGATAACATTATGGTAGTGAATATTACGCTCTAAGTCTAAGGCCCTTTTTCTTTGCTCATCGAGATTCTCTAAACACCAAATCTCATAAATGCATATTCAACCATATCCCATTCGAGTTCACTTAAAACAATGATCAGAGCTGATGTCACTTGGAATTTTGTTGGGAGAACTGATTCTGTTCCATATATATATTAAGGAATAAGGAAAAAGGTGTAGCATTAGTTTCTCTATGCTTGATAGTGCAATGTCTAGGCCTGTCAATGGATCCGGATCAAGATCTGATAATGCCGGATTCGGTAAAGGATTTTAGGGATCCGATCCGAATAAAAATGATCCGATCTGATCCGAAATATAATTGGATCGAACTCGGGTGTTTAGTGATCCGATCCGAGAAAGATCCGATCCGATCTGACTATAATTTATAATGAAAACAAACATTGGGAGACTTGAACCTTGCACCTTTAGTTTAAAATCTTAGTGCCTTGCCACCCCACCAATTCTCAATTGCATATATATACACACAATTTACAGGTGATCGGATCGGATTGGATTCGGATATTCCGATTTCACTATCGAATCGAATTCGGATCACCTATTTCATAATCCGTCGGATTTTGGATTGGATTCGAATTTTCGGATTTCACTATTGGATCGAACTCGGATCAATTGTGATTCGGTCCAAATCCGACCCGTTGACAGGCCTAGCAATATCCCCATAAAGCATAAGTACTCTTACCACTGTCGTGAATGATCATAGACCATCCGACTTAAGGTCCTTAGTAATGGCCTGTTGGTAGCTTCATCTCGGCCATTACCCTGTGGGTAGTATGGTATAGATTTGATATGATAAATGGAATAAGTCTAGATTACTAATTTGACGTTTTTGTTGAGAAATGGAGTTCCATTATCAGTGGTAATTCTTTTGAGAATGCCAAAGCTGCAGATAATATGCTCTTTGATGAACTGAGTTATAACAACTCCATGATGACCCCACTGTACATTCACCAAAGAAATAGTCTTAGTACGTAAGACTTGCTCCTTCTGGTCCAAGATAGCCATTGGCGACTCAACATATGTAGCATTCTCCTTGATTTACATTGACTGCCAATCTATGACATGAGATGGATCTGGCTCATATTTCCGCAACAAAGAAACATGAAATACATGAACTGCAGATAACTGTGGCGATAAAGATAAACGATACGCTACTACCCCAACTCTAGACAAGATCACAAACGGTCCCACAAACCTCGGAGCTAGCTTCCTTTTCTTGTCGAATCTCATGATGCCACGCATCGAAGAAACCTTCAAGAAAACACTATCTCCAACAAAAAACTCGAGCGCTCTCCTATGCTTGTCAGTGTACATCTTCTGATGACTCTGGGAAACCTTCAACTTCTCTCGAATCAGCTTTACCTTATCCATTTTTTCCAAAACAAACAGGCCCCAGAACAGAAGATTCATCAGTCTCAGCCCAACCCACCGACTGTAACGACCTAAACTCTTTTGATTGTGCACATTTATATTTCTAAACCATATGATGTTCAATTTCTTTTGTTTGGATTACCGATCGGGTTAATCCGACCATGTTATCGGATGTGTTGTGCCTTACAGGCTTTGGCGCTACACACAGTAGCATGGCCCATTTTAGATGAAGATGTGTGGTGAGGATCATTTAGATCCTATGCTAGTGATGTGTGTTCAGGATTTCTTGAGTTCATTTGTGTTTGAATTGTGTTGTTTAGATTGAGAGAGAGAGACAGAGGGAGAGAGAGAGAGTTGGTGGAGGGGAATACCAACCTCCACTCATCCCTTAATCCAATTGCTTGGATTCTAGTGGTTAGAAATGGAGGGGTTAGATTGATTTGTGTGCTTTAGCCGGGTTAGATTGATTTGTGTGCTTTAGCCTAGGGAGCTTGGGGCATGGACTTCCATACCTTGTCTCTCCATGCATGGGAGAAAGCTCCATGGAGCCATTGTTGGTTTTGTTTTGTTGCTTGGAGAGCTTGAAGAAGAGAAGAAACTAGGAGCTTGAGAAATTCTTGCACTTCTTTCTTGATTTTTCTCAAGTAAGTAGATGATTTCATGTTGATTTGTGTTTTAAGTAGTGCCATAGACACTTTCTTTTATTTTCATAAACATGTACACTTGATTTCAAAGAAAATGACCATGGTTGTGTTGTTGTTTTGTTGATGCTTGAGAACAATGTTATTTGTGTTGAAATGGGATAAGTATGAATGAATGATGCATTTAGTTGCTTTCCCTTTCTCTACATTTTCATTTTGGTAGGAAAAACCCTATTTTTGGCTGGTTCGCGACGTTTGGCGACCTCCTCGATGCGCCAAACCTCTCGTCGAACACCTCCAGGAACTTCGGCAAACTGTTTGGTGTGCCGAATAGGTTGCCGAGTCTCCTGGACAATTCTGGCTTTCTGTTAATTTTGCCAAGTCACAGTTCGGTGCTCTGAGTAGGAGGCCCTTGGAATTGTCGCCGAATCTTAGGTCGATGCGCCGGGGCAGGCTTCGGTGCACCGAACAGTGTGCTGAAGACCTCGCCGAATGGAAATGGTTAGTTCTGTTATGATGAATCTCTTTTATGCTTAATGATATTGCTTACAATTAATTTTGATGATATATGCGGGATAAATCATTTACTTAGCTTATAATGCACCATGTACACAAAGAATTGAATGTTTAGCCAGCGTGCACTTCTACACTTGCACCGCATTGACTCGAGACCATGGCTTGGTCAAAGAGAAATACCCTATCCTCCAAGACCACATGGAGTTGAATAAGAGTGATGTGATGTGAGTCTCACATCGAATGAGGAGACTGGCAAGGATGATTTGAGGGACTAGCTACCCCAACAAACTCACGTATTGCCCAAGGGCACTTTACCTAAGGATACTCACATTGGTGAAAACTTGGATGTAAATTCAAAGAGAGAAACCTCTGTAGAATGTTAATAGACATGATTTCCTGAGAGCGTACTCATGTTGGTGAAAGTCTCAGAACTTACCATTGATAAAAAATAAGTGGGGAATTGTGCCTCCTTGGTTGAGAACCCATAGAACTATGTTGTACATATAGAATAATCTTATCTCTTAACCGTGAATATGGGGATGAAGTCACATTGGTGGGACATCATGGATAGTTGTATTGGGATCAAGAGGAAACATGCCATATTAATGTATCTAATAGACTGTATAGCATACTAGTTTGTTTGAGTAGATCACCTTGGTGATTAATATGAATTAGGTGCACAACATGCATAAACTAAGACTTGACCTCGTGCATTTCATTTCATTTAATTTTATTATTGTTGTGTCCTTGATCTTAAATGAATAGTGATTTTAACCCTAAGTCAATCATGAAACACTATGAGACGAGAAGACAGCCGAAGGGAGCGAGATCAAGGAGGAAGACTTTGAAAACGAAGAAGACTTCTACTTTGAGTAATTAATTGTAATGACTTAACACTTAACTATTTTTGGATGTTGATATTCTTTTTGAGAACATGGGTATACAGGGGATCTGGTTTTTAACCTGGAACTTTTATTTTGTTATTTTCTGCTGTTATACATGTAATTATTAATAGAAATATCTTGTTTTAAATTCTTTTCTTGTGAATGTCATACGTTCATTGCTATAGTAAAGTATTGACTGCCACTCCCTTGCCTTGGGGTGTGATAGTTGCATCTCAAATCCTCATAGGGTTCCCAAGTGAATCCTTACGATTGGGTTGTGAACGATCTGAAAGGCTTGCCATACAAAGTTTCAAATGGTGTCATCCCAATGCACAACTGAAAACTATTATTGTAAGCGAACTCAAGTGCTCCTCTCAACTGCCCTTGAAATCAAGCACACATGCTCTCAATGTATCCTCGAGAATTTGATTCACCCGTTCCATCTAACCATCGGGTTGTGGATGAAACATTGTGCTCAAAACAAGATGTGTACCCATTGCTTTGTGTACTCTTCCAAAATCAGGAAGTAAATATTGAATCCCTGTTTGACACAATAGTAACTGGAACACCATGCAATCGAACGATCTCCTTAATGCAAAGTCTACATAACTCCTCCGAGGAAGCCACAATCCGAATAGCTAAAAAGTGAACAGCCTTAGTCAACCAATCCACAATCACCCATATGGTATTGTGACCAAATCAACACCTAGGCAAACCCAATACAAAGTGCATCGAAATATTCTCCCATTTCCACTCAGCAATTGGCAAAGGCTGTAACATACCTACTGGTCTCTGATGCTCAGCCTTGACTTGCTCACAAGTCATACAACGTGATAAATACTGAGCAATCTCCTTCTTCATGACTCTCCACCAAAAACGCCTCCGCAAATCTCGGTACATCTTCATACTACCAGGATGAATTGTATACTTCATCTTACATGCCTCGTTGAGAACCTCTCTCCTTAGCTCATCACAACTAGGTATACACAATCGCCCTTTGAATCTGATGCTACCATCAGCATTCAACATGAAATCATGTTTACTCTCATCTGCAACCTCAGAAAGCAATCACTGGTCTTTCTTCTGCTCTTCCACAATCCTCACAAGAATAGTGGGCTTACCATCAGTGTTGATTATTCCAGTCCGAGGTGACGACTTTGTGGTGTACACAGATGCTTCATTGTAAGGTTTTGGATGTGTTCTAATGCAAAATGGTTGAGTAGTAGCTTATGCGTTGTGACGCCTAAAAAAGCATGAAGTGAACTATCATGTGCATGATCTAGAGTTGGCTGCGGTAGTTTTTGCATTTAAGGTTTGGAGGCGCTTCTTGTATGGAGAGGCCTTTGAACTCTTTTTTGATCATAAAAGTTTGAAGCATTTTTTCTGTCAGTAGGAGCTCAACATGCACTAAAGGAGATGGATGGATCTACTTCACGTTGTAGTACCACCCTAGGAAGGCAAACGTTGTTGCAGAGGCTCTAAGTAGGAAGCATAGGAGTCTGGTTTCACTTCTGCTTGTGAAGGAATGAGAGATGTTGGAAGATCTTTTTGATGTCAAATTCTATCCTGATAGTCATGATTCAAGAGTACAGGCTTATTAGTGAGAGATGCGAGTCAAACGAGTAAGAGGCACTGCTATTGATAAGTGCCTAGCACTTACCATTTTAACCTAGTTATTCATGTTTATTAGTCTTTCTTGCTAAGCTTAATTGAGAG
>JAUPMG010153286.1:0-10976 GCA_031762675.1 Pachysandra terminalis
TATATAGAGAGAGAGAGAGAGAGAGAGAGAGAGAGAGAGAGAGAGAGAGAGAGAGTTGGTGTGGGTTGTTACATAACAATGGGCATAAAAAAAAAAATAATAATAAAAAGACTATCTGCATACCTGGTTGATGGTAGAGCATTATGGGTTTTACCTTAATTTTTTTTTAGGTTTTATCTAAATTTTAATAGAGTTTTAACTTACCATAAAGAAATATAATAACAAAATAAAAGAAAAAGAAAATGAAATAACAATTTGATTGATGGCTTCTAATAGATGTAATTTCTTTGATAATTTTAATCAATGTTGCTCAAGAGATTTTCAATGTTTAAAATTAGTGAAATCAAATGGATGAAATTATCTAATCTAATTGATTTTCTTTTTTTCTCATATTTGATCCCTTCAACAGGATCCATTAGAACGGGGATCCCAACCCCTTTTAAAAAAGCAAGAGACCTTTTCAAAGCCGGCATCAAGATTCTTCGATCCTTGCGCACACAAACACTAGTTTTTTACTTTCATATTGTATATTGAAGGCGATACTATCTCTGTCTAGAGCGAGGCTCGATGACGATGAAAGGGATACTACCTCTGTCTAGAGCGAGGCTCGACGACGTTGAAGGCGATACTACCTCCGTCTAGAGGGATGCTCGACGACGTTGAAGGCGATACTACCTCCGTCTAGAGCGATGTTCAATCACGTTGAAGGTGATATTACCTCTTTCTAGAGTGAAACTCGACGACATTGAAGGTGATACTACCTCTGTTTAAAGTGATGCTCGACGACGTTGAAGGCAATACTACCTTTGTCTAGAACGAGGCGCAACGACGTTGAAGGCAATACTACTTCCGTCTAGAGCAATGCTCGACGACGTTGAAGGCGATACTACCTCCTTCTAGAGCGATGCTTAATGACCTTGAAAAAGATACTACCTCCGTTTAGAGCGATGCTCCAAGACGTAGAAGGAGATACTACCTCCATCTAGAGCGAAGCTCTGAGTCGTAGAAGGAGATACAACCTCCATTTAGAACGATGCTCTAAGACGTAGAAGGAGATACTACCTCTGTCAAGAGCGATGCTCTAAGACGTAGAAGGTGATACCATAACCTTCGTCTAGACGGAACCTCGACGACATAGAAGGAAAGCCTCCGTTTAGAGGGAACCTCGACAACGTAGAAGGTTACATAGTCTCGAAAGTACTAAGGCTCGTGGACCTCAAAAGTACTAAGACTAATAGCCTCGAGGGTGTCAAGACTGGACAGTCTCGATGACGCCAAACCTAAGCAGTTTTCATTACCATGAAAATCTATTGTCGCCAACGCCCATATCGAGGGGTCGTGAGGCTCGCCAACACTTGGTCGTATTAGGGTTATAGGCCGTGTCACGTTTTTTCAATGGCAAATCTGTAATTCATCAAAACGACTTGTGATTGGTCCACTTCAGAGACTGGGGTACGCAAGGCGTACTACCCAGGTAAACGTTTTACCACCGTCAGAAACTGTGGTTGGGAACTCTAACTGCAATTAACGTTCTCCAAAATTCTATAAATAGAGGCCCACTTTCTGGGAAACAGGATGATGAAAAATGAGAGGAGAAATCACAAAGAGGGAGACCTGTCACGCCCCAAATCCGAGATATAGGATTTCGAAGATTTCCAAGGGAATAACCTTCGAATCTACACGTGGACGCAGATATCCATTCATAATACATAACCACTGTCATGGTTAATCAGAGTCTAAAATAATAAATCAGCGGAAGGCTTAAATAAATAAACTGTAGCACAACCCGTGTCTAAGTTATTACAACTTAATCATCCATAAAGGATCAAAATTAATGTAAATAATAAAACATAATCAAATGAACTTCATTGTTCACGAAGAAACTGAAAATGAAAACCATGCTAGCAAGTCCATCTCCCAAATCCATCTCTCAATTGAGCTGGTCACTTGCTTCAATATAAGGGTCAGCCGAAGCCTTGTGGAGAAATCCAAAGAAATTACAACAACTATCTTCATAGATGTATAACACAGGTTAATTCATACAATTTCAACCAATAGATAATACAACAGTCACAATGTAGTAGCATGCTCATTATCATATTAAATCACACATATTTAATATGTATATCACATAGAACATTGTAATCCCATTACATTTGAAAATCGCACAAGTAGTCATATCACATCATAACAATTTGTTCACATGGTCCCACCATGATAAATCATAAGGTACACATGATCCCATCATCCATTCAAACCCAATCCACATAGCCCCACTATGTATCAAAACATAACCTACATGATCCCATCATGCACAAACACATATATCACATAGTCCCACAATGCATAACAAATACACTACATGGTCCCACCATGCCATAACAAGTAATCACATGGTTCCACCATGCCACAAAACAGTTCAATCCAAACACAAACACTACCAATGAATATATGAAAATACACACAAACATTCACTTCAAGTCAAACATGCAATGATCAATGCAGTATGATATGATGCAAGTATGCAATGAAATGATGATGATATGCATATGCAATGCAGGGGTAATTAGGCCTAGCCCAATCACATGCTCATTCAATCATTCAACCATTCAACCCATTCTTTAAGGGACTTGTACCCATGGTAGAATGCCATCATTCCATTCTTTAAGGGACTTACATCCACGGTAGAATGCCACGATTCCTTTTTCATTATTCTTTAAGGGACTTTCAACACATGGTAGAATGCCACCATTCCATTCTTTAAGGGACTTACACACGGTAGAATGTCACCATTCATTTTTCATTATTATTTAAGGGACTTTCAACACACGGTAGAAGGCCACCATTCCATTCTTTAAGGGACTTACACTCACGGTAGAATGTCACCATTCCTTTTCCATTGTTCTTTAAGGGACTTTCACCACACGATAGAATACACCAGTATACCATTCCATTCTTTAAAAGAGTTTCACCACACGGTGGAATACACCAGTACACAGATTCCATTCCTTACGGGAATTTCACCCCACGGTGGAACACACCAGTACACACATATATATAGTCAATCCCATTGACTTCCAATGGATACTCCCAGCACCACTCACAACCATTCATAATCAATACCTAGGAAATCCCATTGACTTCCAGTGGTTACTCCAAAACCACTCACTAACACACAATGGATACTCTCAGTACCACTCACAAACACAATTCATATATCACAATCATTCATACACACAGTTAGTGGATACTCCCAGCATCACTCATACATCACACAATTAGACATTAGAACCAATCATAAGATAGAACAGTGGATGCTACAAGCACCACTCAAACAACCCAATTTCCTATATTAACATTACAAACCTTCTCAACCCTATCTTCTAATCCAATTCCTATGTTCAAACTCTTTAAAGTGATAATCTCATGATATCACATTTGAAACTGCCCTATTTTCCTGAAAATCAAACCCCATTATACACTTTGCATCATATGGCCTTAACCATCCTTTTCGCAGACAAACCAACCTTATACACATGTGTAAATCACCTCATAGAAGTTTCTCTTAAAATTTGGGATCAAATGGGGTTCGAAGATCCTCGGTGTTCACTGAGGTTCCTACCAAAATCTCTGTAGATTGTCCCGAGAGCATGTGTTTCTTGGGCATTTTCGTTAGATGTCCCGGCATCTACCGAGAGTCCTACCGAGAGCCTAAATTTAGCACAGAAATCGTTTTTCTCCTAGGGCTTCGTGCTCATACTCTCATATACATGTTTTTACACTTCTAAACATCACATATTTAATTTAAATCACCATGAACGTAATCAAAACTCAACCTATCAAATCTAGACTATACATATAGATCATCATCACACAAATCATTCAACATTCATGGAATAATTTTGGAAAATCATAATCAATCTATAAGAATTCATAGGAATATCACAAACACATTAAACTTGAATCTAAACATTCTTAATCATGTAAACATACAGACCACTCATATATATGTTATTTAATATCCATATACAAAATACTACAAGGTCACATCAAAGCTGTTCAGATCATGCATAAGATCATCAAATCATGCAATCCCAACTTATATCTATCGCATCATTATGATCTATGGATATAAGTATCGTAAGATCTATGAGAATCCCTCATCTAGGTTTCCAATCCACAGCCTAGTAGGAGTCGTCTTCGAGTTTTTCCCTACTCTTTAGGACTTGCTTTGTTAAAGTCCTTCTCTTGTCCTCTCATTCACCTTCTTCTTCATTTTCATCTTCTTCATGCCCGTCGTATCCTACCTCTTCTTTCTCCTTAGCTTTTCTGGTTCTCTTCTTCTTACAGTATATTTTTCTTTTCTTTTCTTCTCTCTCTTTTATCTTCTTTCCCTCTAAGCCTCCTCATTTTCTCTCTTTTCTGCAAAGCCAAAAACCAGAACCCTTCTTCCTTCTTGGTTTTGTCGTATGAAGCTAGGGAGAATCCCTTTCTCTTCATATCCTAGCTTTTAGGAGTTTCAATCCTAGCGGAATGTTGTTCTCTTGATTGTCCTAATTTAAAATTTGAATTCTTTTTTTTGAATTTCCTAATGGAAGAATCGTTCATATTAGTTTTGTTTTAGAATTCCTTAATTAATCTTATTCCTAATCTTAATTACAAATTAGAGGGTCCTAAATGGATCTCTTATTGGGTTTTCAGTCCAGCCCAAATCATCCAGGTCTGATTCGAATTAAAGGTCCAAGCCCATTTCAATTTGATTTGTATTTAATTACGTAAGTTAACCAATTATTTTCCAAATTTACCAATTAGTCCAATTCAGCCATAAGTTTTGCATATAATTAAAGTTGTGTAATTAGTGGATTAATTCACTAATTACCTAGCTAGGTCCGGGTCATTACATTCTCCCCCCCCCCCCCCCTTTAGGATATTTCGCCCTCGAAATTACTAGAAAAATATTATTCGCGTATTAAAATCATTAGTAAGAGTCTATGGAATCTCAAATGTGAAGTTGAAACTAAAGATTTCATTTACTAGGAATAAAAGTACATCAGATTAGGGTCCTACTTCTTCTTCTTCTTTTTCTTTCCATGTGCAGATGGATACACAAAAACAAAAACAAAAGGAAATGCAAACTACTAGCTAAGACACGAAAAGGAAAAATCTAGAGAGAATGTCCCCTACGGGATCGTGATGATGAAGACGGTGGAGTCGGGACTGCATCAGTTGCTTTGCAGCCACTGAACATATTCTGGAAGAATAGAAGTGCCTTCTCCACAGTCGCCCGAAGCTTGGACACTTCTTGCCTGGTCTACCGGATCTCCTCTTCCGAGGTGGTCAGTTTGTCCTCCACCGTTATGGGTTCTGAAGAAGGTGTAGAGGATGAAGATGCTCCTGGTTGGTACTCAGGAGGAATGTCCTGAGACTCGTCTGCGGGAGCTGTTGACCGGAGTAGTCTTGGCAGCTTCATCTTCTTCATGTTCGTTGTTCTGAATGGGGGATTGGTCTCGCCGGCTTGTGACGTAGGTATCGAAATTCCCCATAACTTGCCCATAACACACATCAAGCAAGCAAATGGCAAGGCCCTTCTCCTTTGGCTCCTCTTATATCGAATGATATGTGCTATGATCAAGGATGGGAGGCAAAGTCTCGTGCCTATGGGCACTTGGTGAAGTGTAGAGGCCATGAACGGGATGAGTCCAGTCACGTTCCCTGAGCGAGAGTAAACGTTGGTGACAAACAGCTTGTGAAGGATGCGGTAGGTGGGTGAAAGCTTGGAAGCACTTTGTCATCATTCCATGGTACTCTCCTGCCACAAATGACCTTGGTGATCTCGATTTTTTCTTCTCCGTTGGGTTCGGGGATGGTAGCATAGGCACTATTCATGCGTACATTCATTAATCTAGATACCAATGCTAGGTTGAGGTATTTGGTGATGCCATAAAGATTGAAGGTGATGGTCATGGAGTCAAATTCTGTGGAGGTGATGTGAGGGTACATCTCCATGGCTACAGATGGGTGTGCCAATCCACCCCAGTTGAGGATGGGTTCCCATCCTATGGCTCGTAGTGCTTCCACTACCCCATAGTTTTCCAAGACAGTTCGAATTATTCGTTTCTCAATGAGCAATTCCTTGCCCTCATATTCATTGGGCTCAGTTGCTTCCACCTCCGAGACTCGAGTTCTAGGGTTTGATATGACATTGAGTGAAGGTGAATCCTCTCCCTCGGGGTCGGAAAGTTCATATGGTGGATGAGGAAGTGGAGCTTGAGATCCCTTAGATGAGGATGATCTAGTAACTCTAGCCTTTTTGCTAGGACCTTGGGTTTGTTTGGTTCTAACCAGGATTTGAAAAGAAATATGGAATAAACTTAAGAAGAATGGAAGATCTTACCGATTTGGATATCGATTGGATTGCCTCCAATGAAGCTGTAAGAGATCCTTGGGAAAGTCTAGATGTTGCTATGAAAGAGAATGGAAAAGTTCTTTGAGAAGGATGAAACCTAGGGTTTCATTTTCTCCCCTATCTAAGGTTCTCAATACGTCTCGGTAGAACACTCAATAGATCCGTGTATCTGTCGAGACATCTACCGAAACTAAAATCAATTAATTTTAATTTTATATAATTTTTCTAGAATTATTCTTAGCAATTTTCTATAAAAATATCCTTCCTTTACCAAGTATATTTTTTATTTAAAATTATGTTAAGTTATCAGGTCAGTTCCGAGGTCTGGTTGATTTAATAATCTGATTTCTTAAGCATAATTATTTATGTTATAGTTCAATTGTTTCATTTAGCAATTGTTTTCTCATTATATTGTATTAATTGTTCACCTTCTCCTAGAATTCCCTCATTAAATTTATTTTGTCAATATTGAGGCTCATTAAACCAGTGTTTTACCCGAGGAGTTCTTAGCCTTACTCTTCCTACACACTAACACTTGGTATCCTCTAGAAGTTCTCAACCAACAGTTAACCGTGGTTCTACCCAGCAGTCACATAGTCTAATTTATGTCTTTATACAGATAATGTTACTTCCTACCTAACTAAGGTTCACATTAGAGTATCACAATTCATGCTAAATTTTATACACACTTCCATATAGATTCCTTGGTTCAATATGTCTTCATACATCAGGTTTTGGGCCAAGCATCATTCCTACCCTTATACATGTCTGTATCTTTATTTTTGTCATACGAATATGCTATATCAAACAATATACTTAACATCCTAGGTAATTGGAATTTCTTCATAACTCACTAAAATAAATCCTGACTTATAAAGTTTCAAAGTTCTCGTGCTAAGGTCTCTTCATATAAACAACAATCACCTAAGCAACTATCACAGTTTACCATATAATTAATATTCAACATTTATTTCAATATAAATTTCACACTAGTCAGGCAATTCACAAGAAACTCTTAGTTCAAACAATTCACATATAATACTCCATATACTTTTCATACATAGGTACATAACATACCATGTCACTTAATCACATATTATACCAAAATATATTGCACACAATAAAAATATGTGAATCCTAAATTCACATGTTTCTAGGTTTTCATCCTAGGATTTCATTGTACCCTAAGATTTTCCCAAAGCATAGACAACTTAAAACCAAGAGTTCTGATACCACTCTGTCACGGACCAAATACGAGATATAGGATCTCGAGGATTTCCAAGGGAATAACCTTCGGATCCAACACGTGGACGTGGATATTCATTCATAATACATAACCACTGTCATGGTTAATCAGAGTCTAAAATAATAAATTAGCGAAAGTCTTAAATAAATAAACTGCACCACAACCCGTGTCTAAGTTATTACAACTTAATCGTCCATAAAAGATCAAAACTAATGTAAATAATAAAACATAATCAAATGAACTTCATTGTTCACTAAGAAACTGAAAATGAAAGCCATGCTAGCAAGTCCATCTCTCAATTGAGCTGGTCATCTGTTTCAATATAAGGGTCAGCAGAAGTCTCGTGGAGAAATCCAAAGAAATTACAACAACTATCTTCATAGATGTATAACACAGGTTAATTCATACAATTTCAACCAATAGATAATACAACAGTCACAATGTATTAGCATGCTCACTATCATATTAAATCACACATATTTAATATGTATATCACATAGAACATTGTAATCCCATTATACTTGAAAATCACACAAGTAGTCATATCACATCATAACAATTTGTTCACATGGTCCCACAATGATAAATCATAAGGTATACAGGATCCCATCATGCATTCAAACCCAGTCCACATAGTCCCACTATGCATAAAAACATAACCTACATGATCCCATCATGAACAAACAAATAAACCACATAGCCCCACTATACATAACAAATACACCACATGGTCCCACCATGCAAAACAGGTAATCACATGGTCTCACCATGCTACAACAAGTAACCACATGGTCCCACCATGCCACAGCACAGTTCAATCTAATCACAAGCACAAACACGACTAATTAATATGTGGAAATACACACAAACATTCACTTCAAGTCAAACATGTGCAATGATCAATGCAGTATGATATGATGAAAGTATGCAATGAAATGATGATGATATGCATATGCAATGCAGAGGTAATTAGGCCTAGCCCAATCACATGCTCATTCAATCATTCAACCATTCTTTAAGGGACTTGCACCCACGGTAGAACGCCACAATTTCATTCTTTAAAGGACTTACACCCATGGTAGAATGGCACCATTTCTTTATCATTATTCTTTAAGGAACTTTCACCACACGATAGAATACACCAGTATACCATTCCATTCTTTAAGAGACTTTCACCATACGGTGGAACACACCAGTACACAGATTTCATTCCTTACGGGACTTTCACCCCACGGTGGAACACACCAGTACACACATATATATAGTCAATCCCATTAACTTCCAATGGATACGCTCAGCACCACTCACAACCATTCATAATCAATACATAGTCAATCCCATTGACATCCAGTGATTACTCCAGAACTACTCACTAACACACAGTGGATACTCTCAGCCCTACTCACAAACACCATTCATATATCACAATCATTCATACACACAGTTAGTGGAGACTCCCAGCATCACTCATACATCACACAATTAGACATTAGAACCAATCATAAGATAGAACAGTAGATGCTACAAGCACCACTCAAACAACCCAATTTCCTATACTAACATTATGAACCTTCTCAACCCTATCTTGTAATCCAATTCTATGTCCAAACTCTTTAAAGTCATAATCTCATGATATCACATTCAGAACTACCCTATACTTTTAGGGACTTTCACCCAAGGAGGAAGCCACATGTCCACTCCTTTAGGGACTTGCACCCACGGTGGAAACACACCAGTATCAGTAGCCCATTCTTTTAGGGATTTGCACCCACGGAGGAAAGCCACAATTTCTATTTCCTAAGAGACTTGCACTCACGATAGAATACACCAGTATACTCGCATTCCGTTTAGGGACTTGCACCCACGGTGGAAGCACACCTGTAACCAAACCTTCCTTTAGGGACTCTCACCCACGGTGGAATACACCCATACCAAACCTTCCACTTGGGGACTTTCACCCACGGTGGAAACACACCTGTACCATGCATTGCCTTTAGGGACTTTCACCCATGGTGAAAGCTCACCTATCCATGTATTGCCTTTAGGGACTTTCACCCACGGTGGAAGCTCACCTATCCATGTTCTTACCTTTAGGGACTTTCACACATGGTGGAAGCTCAACTATCCATAACATAATTCAAGTCATTCAAAACACAAACACAATCACTGTATTGGATACCCATGGTACCCTCAATCAGTCATTCACATTCACATCAACATCATCAAATTCACATCTAAGTTGATCTGAAGTCAACCCGAATCATCCTAGGTCAACATTAGATGCTAGAAACACTAATCACCCAATATAGTCCTACATAAACAACTCTATCCATAATAATCTTATATTGAGGTCCTAAGACCACATCCAAAGCCTTTGAGTTGATAACACCTCATACACCATTTAATCAGTCCGATATTCCTAAGTTTTGGACTTTCACCTACACTTTCTATGATTCGTGCAAATCTAGACCTTTTGCACACAACCATCCATACAGGCATGTGAACAACTCAATGGGGATCCTCCCCATAAACTTTGGAGTCATTTGGACTTCGGTAGCTGCCGAGTCTCCTTCTGAGAGTTTCGGTAGCACAGCTGCCGAAACTCGGTAGCTGGTCCAGCGAGCACATCATTTTTATCAATTTCGGTAGCTACTCGGTAGCTGCCGAATGTCCTACCTAGAGGCTCAGTAGCACTGTTGCTGAGGCTCGGTAGCATGTCCAGAGAGCAAACACTTTTTGCTGATTTCGGTAGCAGCTCGGTAGTTGTCGAGACTGCTACCGAACATAGAAATTCAGCAGTTTTCTGGGTTTCTTCTAGGGCTTCGTGCCTCTAATCAAGCCTAGTATTTTCTAAGTTCTTAGCACTCAAAAACAAGTCTCTAAACCTACTCATGAGATTAAAACAACAAACACATAATACCTATATTATTTTCCATGGATCTAACAAGTAAATAACATATAATTAATCATAGATTTGAACACATAAATGTGGTTCATCAGAACTTATAAAAATACATGAAACACAGCAACACAAGTAACATTGAGATCAAACAACATGATTATATTCTTTCTAGTCCATATAGATCCTAGATCTAATCATGTTAAACACACCGGAACATACAACATTCTATAACTATAGCGTTGGGATCATCCATAAAATCAAATACCGTAGAAACATAGGAATCCCTACCTCGTTTACGTGTTCAAGTATCGACCTTCGTCGATTTGCTCTTGCCTTTTCAGATGTTGTCTTGTCAGGGTTCTCTTCCCTTTATCCCCGTCTTCCAGCCAATTGTTGTCGTCCACTCTCCTCTTGACCATCAT
>JAUPMG010153297.1:0-10976 GCA_031762675.1 Pachysandra terminalis
GATCGAATCCCTACCTTGTTTATTCCTAGGCAAACCTAACACAAAATCCATAGAAATATCAATCCAAGGTTCACTTTGAATGGGTAATGGTGTGTATAAACCATGGGGTTGCACTCGAGATTTTGCTTGCCTACATGTTACACATCTTTCACAAATTCTCTCAGCGTCTCTTTTCATGTGTGGCCAATAAAAGTGTTCTTGCAGAATTGCTAAGGTCTTAGCAACTCTAAAATGTCCCATTAACCCTCCACCATGGGATTCCCTTACTAACAAATCACTCAAAGAGAAATTGGGTACACACAACTTATTTTCCTTAAACAAGAAATCCTCATGCCTATAGAACTCCATTTCCGTTTGTGGCATCTTCATCATACCAAGGTTCTTGCTTCAATATAAGCAACGGGTCGCGGTTCCCATACAAATCTGATTCTAGAGGATCGAATTTTCTTTTCGATTACGGGTTTCGTCATAGGTTGGCATGGTTCGTATATCATATAGGATGTGAGATTGTGAGGTGTGATGATTGTTTTTTGTGCACCCTAACTAATGACTTCAGATGGACAATTGGGGATAGGAAGTACTACTATTCCCAAAAGTTCTAAGGCAGAAATTACTAGGGTTAAGTCTTTGATAAGTATACTGGATTGTCATATTAATAAAGGATGTGATAATCAAAGGCTTATGTCTTATTAATTAACTTAATTTAAAGTACTTAGAACTCTAATACTAACGAATTTTCACGATTTAAGGTCAATGTAGTTGCAAATGCATTGGACTGAGAATCTTTGAGAATTACGTAGGAATTAGATTTATGTTTAAATAAAAAGGATAATATATATAACTATTTAAACCTCACCATGATTATTATGATGTATAACATTTTATATCGTCACACCAAGATGCTAATTGGATCTAAGTCTGGGGAAGTCACTATTCGTGCTAGATCCGGACCGAGACCCATATCCTGATGAATCTAAGTGTTCGTCTAATCAATCTTTAAATCTTTGTTTTGGATGGTTTGATGTGATGTCTTGACTTCTTATATCTTGACAAATATTATAGTTTTAAAATTTTTTTTTTCTCTTCTTGGTAACCTCCATGGTGACCACCTTCTCCTCCTTTTGAGGGCACTCTTTAGATGTTTTAACTTGCTTTTCAGTAGTAGTGTTTTCCTTTCCGCAAGTTTTTGGATTCTCCTCTCACAGTGTATCAGATTGTAGTTCTTCTTTTGATGTATGCGTGTTTTATTTTTGTGACTTGTACTGGCCTTTTTCTTCCAATGAATGGTCAAATGTATTTCCTTTCTGTATTGTTTATTTGATCTTAACGAATTTTGTGCTGTTTTACTTTTGCATCACCAAAATTGAGCACTTGCATTTTGGTTTCATTTCTTTTCTCGGTCTTAGAACTCTTTAGGTTGTTTTCATTTATTTTGATTTTGTTCATATTTCCACAACTACTATTACCATTTCACTCGGCATTTTTATATTTATACTCATTTGCCAGCTTTGCATAAACTCGATTGTTCGCTATACGTCTTTCTCAACATCATTGGTAACCACACACGTCGTTTTTCTATAACTATGTAATTATATGCAATTGTTTATTTCATTACACAAATCTTTAATAACCACACATATATTATATACCTTTCTTTACATTCATCTTCTCAACATACATAAGTTTTCACACCAATATTTTACTACATCTCATTCTGAATTGCAACTTCATGTTTTAGTACACTGATCATTAATATTTACACATATATACTATCAGTCTCTCACTGCATTCTTTTTCTCAATACACATGAGTTCTTCAGACTAATGTTTTACTACGTATTTTCCTCGATCGCATTTTTCTATGTTACGTAATACTTACGTCATCATCTATTTTATTTGCATGGCTGTTAGTCTCTTTCTTCCTAGTATGCTTTTGATTCTCTTCTGATATTATGTATTAAATATTAAGTTCTTGTTTGACGGTTCGATGCATATTTGGTAGCTTGTACTAGTTATTTTCTTTCCAGTAGGACATTTACTATTTTCTACTTGTACTTATAATACTTATTTTGGGTGTGTGATTCAACCTTCTTCCCAGTGTGTGAGGATTGAATGTTTTCCCACTTACAATGTTTAAATTATTGTTAGTAAATCTTTCCTTACTTTGTTTTTGTATCTATAGATTTCGAACACATGTTTTTGTTTTCAAACTTTTCGCCTTTTAGAACTCCTTAGATTAATTTCGAGGACGAAATTCTTTGAAGGAGGGTAGGATGTAATAGCCTGAATAAATCCTAAAATTATAATTTGAAACC
The DNA here is from genome assembly GCA_031762675.1 of Pachysandra terminalis. Lineage (NCBI taxonomy): Eukaryota > Viridiplantae > Streptophyta > Magnoliopsida > Buxales > Buxaceae > Pachysandra > Pachysandra terminalis. The sequence goes on from JAUPMG010153297.1 coordinate 2,315, forward strand.
TTAAGGGTAAAATAGTAATTTGATAAATTAGTAATTTAATTTCATTAATAAATTAGGATTAGAATTCATAAGATCCTTAATCTTATAAACTATTTTAGAAATCCTTAAGTCAAATAAAACTGATCAGCTTAACCAGATAGACTTAGGAAATAATACGGGTCAGATAACTGAATTTAGCTATTAAATAGGAAATAAAAAACACTAGCAAGATAATAATTGGTTTAGGTAGTTTAAAAGATTCATTTCCGAACCCTAAGCCTAATTGCACAATCAGAAGTTAATTAGGAGGTTAATTGGAAATTATAGAGCTAGAAACCCGATTTTGACCTTCTGGCTAATTTAATTTACAAGTTTTCCCTTGGCCTATGAATAGAACCCTTAGACTTTAAAACCCTCATTTCTCTCTCTCTCTCTCTCTCTTCTCTTTCTCGTGGAGCTCATGGAGAAGATGATTGGGAGAAATTCCATATGCCAGGATGCAAGCGGATCGACCTCGAATGCGACCCGGCATGGTGGAGCTACTTCAAATGCGACTCGGCAACACCTAAGTTAAGTATTCCTTCGATGTTCGTGTATTTACTTTTATCATAACGTTGTGAGCATGGGGGAAGAATGCATGTGATTGTGTTCTCCCTTCCTCAATGAGTTTGGTTGTTGGATTTGATGAATTAGGGATCAATTCCATTGCCCTTGAGAACCCCTCCCTCACAGACGGCTTATGCAACTTGATTTATGTGTTTCCAGTTTCTAGGGTCTGGATTTATGGAAGAACTAGTGGATATCCATGTAGACCAATTTCCCTTGGCCTAGAAATAATTTCAAAGCTCCATTAGGTGATTAGCAAGTTCTCGGTGAAATCTCACCCAGAAATACCTCGGATTCGCCTGATCTCGAGTTTTGGCGACCTCCTCGGTTCGCTGAGCAACCCCATTGAGACCTTTCAGCGACCTCCTTGGCTCGCCGAGTATGCTCACCAAATCTTAGAGACCCATTTCTGTGTTTTGGTTAGGTCGTCGAACCCTTCTCGGTAAGCCGAGAAGGGCCTCGCGGAACCCCTCTCGGCTCGCCGAGCACCTCTCCGAGACCCAATTTTGGTCGGTTTGATGTGTTAGGCCTTGGACACCTATAGTATCCCCATCCTAATTGTTCTAACACATATTTATTGTTGGTTGCCTTGCCTAACCAATACGACCCTTTATACCTGAGGTCTAGCCTATCTTGAGTTAGCCTAGCAGTATGAGTTTCTCAGGAAACACATGTAAACAGCCCCAAACTCCTCCATTGGATCCTTGTCTGTTTGTGCACGTCTAAGTATAGACCTTGACCTTATATGCTACCAATTGACGGTTGACCTATGCATGTGAATGTTTCATATTATTTATCAGCTTCCATTTCCTTGATCAATTAATATACGATTACTTTGTGTTTATTGCACTCACCCTGCTACTCCTGATTATATCATATTCTCTTATAATAATTTTACTATAATTATTAGTGTGGTTAAATAAGCTAATTGGATCATAGGATAATAATTGAAGCATGTATTCAATCTGGGGTCATTATGCAATTAGACTAAACCTCATAAATGGCTGGTGTAATTTATGAATTAGATTTCAATTTCAAACGAACTGGCAACGTGCTTTGAAATTTTCTCTATTACGTGGCCTTGTATGAGGGATGGTGGGGAGAAAAGATAGGGAGTTAGCTCTCTATTTCTCTAACCTCCCAAACATAAGAAGTCCTTACAACCTTGTGTGTTTGAGAGTTAACAAAAGACTGAGAGATAGATTGAGAGACCAAGAAAGAAGAAGAGAGGAAGAAGAAGGGAGACTCGGGATTTACCATATCTGATTTAGTTAGCCTAATCCATGTTAGTTCCTTACTTTGTATAGTTTTCAATGGAATAACATGTTCGTTTGCTGTTTGATCATTCGTTTATTTATACGATTTGTAAGCATGACTCTGGGAAAGCATGACGATTGAACTAAGTTTAATTTGATTATGAATGAGTGAACGATTATGTAATGACGAGTTGTTATATAGAAATCTATGGATTTTGTTCAGTATGAATCTTGTCTATAAAGCATGTATGCTGTATGGGTGAATTGCATGATTGATATTAATTAAAATCGTAAGAAAACTCAGGAGAAAATAAACCGGATTCATCTCCGTACCCGTCTGTAGGTGTCGGTATACCAATAAGCCTACCGACAAGGAGCCACTGTAGCCATCAGTAGGCATAGGTACACCTACCAGCCTACCAACAAAGTATGTTTTCAGGGGATCACTGTAGCCCATCGGTAGGCGTTGGTACATGGACCACCCTACCGATGGAGACTAGACCACCAGACTTAAGTTGGTCGGTAGGCGTCAGTACACCGACCAGCCTACTAACAGATCTGATTGGAACAAAATTGATTGATTTGAAATGAAATGTCTGAGTGAATGAAATGTATTTGGATTTATCAATTTAAAGAATGATTATTATGATTATGGATGGATGCTTGTGATGATGTTTAGAGGATTGTTCATGTGTATGGGCACACGGGCAGCTTCCGAAAGATGTTATCACCGGCAATCTCACTATGTGTGGAAAGGATACCTGTGATGGCGTCCGTCAGATTGTTCGTGTGTATGGGCGCACAGGCAGTTTTCGAAGGATATTATCACCGGAATCCTACTGATACTTGGCCAATTGGTACAAGAGATTATGGGGCGTTGTGTCCCTCACGCATGTCTTTGTGGGCGGGCCCATTGTGATGCTGGCATGCTACAGAATGCTGGTAGGTTGACCTGGCACACAAGATATCCTGTATTGATAGTGAAAGTGAAGATTTGTTCAGCTTGTACTGGCCAATCAGGCAGCGACGGAAAAAGTATATGAACTTGATAGCTCTCCCGGGTCAACCGAGCAGCGACGGATTGAGATTGTTGTAATAGCTCGTTTAGGTTAACCGGGCAGCGACGGATTGAGATTTGTGTGATAGCTCGTTCGGGTCAACCGAGCAGCGATGGATTGAGATGTGAGATGGTTAGGGGAATTGAGGCTCGTATAACCAAGTGGTGAATGTGATATGTTATATGACTGGTTCTTGTGTGACTCATCCATGCATTAAGATGCATGAGGAACAAACTGTGAAATAGCTTCGAGAATTGAGCCCTGTAAATTGCGAATTCATAACATTTGTAATGAGCATTTGTGGATTTCGCATTCATTCATCTCATCCTTCATTTTGATTTGCATCTTGTGTGTGTGTGCTTGTTGTTTAAATTATGCATGTGTATAACATGACTAATGTCCTTCCTGTTAATTGTTTGTTATGGATTGTTGGACTGATGTTATTCAACAAGGATGGATGACAGAGTCAGTTCTTACTGGGCATTCCTAGCTCAAGCAGCTTTCTCATGTTGCAGGTTGAGGTGACATGAGCGATGGTTTTGGACTTATGATGCCGATTTAGTTATTTCGTTCTGTTCGATTTAAACGGGTGTAATAGGATCAGACTAGTTCAATTTATTTGTTGAATCAGAATTTAGGCTCTTTTGAAGCCATGATTATGATGTAATTGATTTTATTTGAACTTCCGCACTTTGATTGGTTTAATGAAAGTATTATAGACTTTTATTCTTGTTGTTTGGTTTGGTGTTCCACGTTTCATGGTTGGTAACCCGAAGGCCGCACCTCGTGATCTGTGCCACCCACATAGGGATTCCGGTACCGAGATCCAGGGTGTGACAGATTGGTATTACAGCTCTAGGTTAGATTGCTTAGGGTTAAGAGAACATAGGGGAGAACACTAGAACTCACACGGGTGCTATTGTGTGTTGTGTGCATAACATGCTTGTTTGCAATTCTTATATGATTGTTTATTTATGAGAACTATAGGATGTGAGATAGTAGATTAGAAGACTTATGTTTGTTTTGGGTCTGTTGATGGCCGAGGAACATAAGGGAGTAGTTGATGAGGGATCGACTATGGAGAAAAGAGTGGAACCTTTGATGACCGGTTTACATAGGATTCAAGGAGATATAGAAGAACTGCTCCAAAGAGAACTAGGGAAGAGAAAAATTTCACAGGAAGGAGAAAATAGGAAACAAGGTGATACGGGTAAAGGTGATTTTTAGGGAAAAGGAGCGTACGGGTGTAGAGAAGCGCATTTGTTTCAATTGTAGGAAAGTAGGGCACATCCAGCGTTATTGTCGACGACCATTGAGGCAAGATGGAGAGAAAGGCTTAAGGAAGAGGCAGAAGGTTGTAAGAATATTGGTTCCAGTTAACACTGTGACCCATGTCATGGCACCACCTCAGCCACGCTCGCTACCCAAGTGTTATAACTGTGAGAGGATGGGACACGCCCAGAAATATTGCAAACAGCCTAGGAGGTGAGAGGAGGAATAAACGGTGGCAGCGACACGACCATCCCAACAGGGGAGAGTCAATGTCTTGTCTGGAGAGGCTGGTGAAGATGAGGATAGAGTAGCAAAAAGAGTGACTGAAGGTATGCATTACACACACACAGACACACTGATTTAATTTCTGAATTGACTATGTTGCATGAATTATTATTTTTTTCTTCATTTTCTATTGTATTTGCTTGATCTAAATGCACGATTGAGGATATCTATTGTTAATGGAATTTTTTGATGGGTTTAATTGTGTATTTCAGACCTATATTATTGTTGGGAAGGAGCCTCAAAGGATTAGAATAGGAGGACACCATTTTGGGGGCGAATTCTGGGCGAGAAAAACCAAGAATCGCGCTCGTCGGTGGGTGGTCGGTCCACCAACGGCACCCACCGACGAAGCATTAAGTTATTGAACTACTGTCGGGGGTTTCGTCGATCCATCGACGAGACCCACTGACGAGTTAGGGCATAGACCATCCCCGTCGGTGGATCGTCTGTAAGACCAACGGATCCGCCAACAAAATTGACCATGGGAGGGTTACTGTCGGTGGCATGTTGATCTACCAACAGGATCCGCCGACAGCGAGTGTTGATTTTAGAAATTTTGGTCAGTGGGCACGTCAGCCCACCGATGGCACCACCGACAGGCGTTGGTGGATGCGTCGGTGGCACCGATGGAACCCACCGACAAGCTTTCAACTAGAGGCACTTTGGTCGGGGGATCCTTTGGTGGTATCGACGGAACCCGCCGACAGGCGTCAGTGGATTCGTCGGTCCACCAACGGTACCCGCCGTTTTTTTTATTTTTTTTTACTTGGTCAGTGGACTCGTATGTCCACCAACGGCACCCGCTGACAGGAGTGTTTGAGACAGAATGAGAGGGACTTAAGGGCTGGATTTGGCATCCAGATTTTGATGTTGATACCCATGAATTATGTGAAGAGTGTTTATCATTATGTCATGATTGAAACATGAATCTTTAGTATTGATTATCTTTACTTTGGTACCTTGATTAATACTTGTATGCATCTCGAGGACTTAGATGATGAAGTGTTGTACAAATTGGATTGGTTGAAACATGAATATTCTTCCTATACATGACCCACAGTAGATATAAATGGTAATTTATGCCGTGACTTAGAGTAAGATGATGGAATGCTGTTAACATGTTATGAACTTATGTAAATGCATTAGCTGTTTATTTATTTACCTAGTTTGTGCATACGTATAGATGTGAATGATTCTATATGGATTGATTGGGTCATGATATGCTATCATGATTATTCTTTTACATATCATGTAGTTGAACGTTAAATCCCATCCATTAGAAGGACATGCATCCACTGTGGACCCCTGTGCGAGAGCCAGACCCTGGACTGACCTTGGCTCCTTTATGAAGGACCAATGGACAATGTGAGGATACTTGGACTCTGTGGTGAGTGCCAAATGAGAAACAAGATCTCTTGTGTCCCAGTAAGGGACTATATATATATATATATGTATAAATCAAATATTGATTTATGGGTGAGGGATTAGCTACCCCAAAAGCCTGAGGAAAATGATATATGGTATTGTATATATAGAGGGGAATCAAATTGGCATGTCTGGAGTCCGGGATGTGCCACGGAGGGAGGTTCACGAAGATGATGCCCTCAGAACCACCCTCGTGATAGAGGTTGTTGAGTTCTCCATCCAGGTGGAGGTAGGGTTCCCTTCAAAAGTTGCGACTCCCTGTGACTATGCTATACACATAGGAACAACTAACGGCCTTAAACCGGTGTGGTTCATGTACTCCATGGTAGCAATGCAAGTTGGCGTAATGGGATCATGTGGACATCCAACACCACAATACCCAATCTCATTCATTGCATTCATGTGTTTATAAATGGCCATCATGTTTGGTTAGTAGTTTATTTTATCATGTCATTGCATCTAATGAATGAACCATTGCATTATTCATAGCATGGAATCCATTCATGGATATTTAATTGAGTGTGTTACTCCTAGTTAGTACATTGTACTTGCTGAGCCCGTAGCTCAGGCCTTTCTGGCTTCCAACATTTTAGGTGACATAGTTAGTGACGCGGTGGCGGACACCTGGATGGTTGTGGAGGCGGTGATGATAAGACTTGGCCTCTTTTGCGTACCTGCTGTTTAGATTAGATGTATTTATAGAGTTGATGTACTTTTTTAGTTAGGCTATGCTTTCAGCCTTTTCTTGTATTTATGGATTATTTTGATGTATTTAAACCTTGTATCATTTTAAAACATTGTTATATTTATTATGCTTCCACTGTTAATTCACTGATTTTAGTTTGGATCCACTATTTTATTGTTAGAGGTTGCCACTCCCTTGGGTTGTGTGTTTGGAGAAGTGGGTGCGAGTCATGCCTAGAATCCTCGGTCTATGCTCATGTGTTCGTGGAGCATACCTTGGAATTCGGATCGTGACATTAAATTTCCTAATTTAATATTGAATTGGCATGAATTATGAATTTGGATGCATGTGATGTACTTGAGAACTTGTGGAACCATAAGTAAAAGATTTATTGAGAAGGTTGAGTGTGAGGAAACCCAATAGACCACTTGTGAGTGTGATGTTGTGCAGTGTTATAGAGGATTTTTTGTGTGATGCCTTGGAGGTTCCCATAACCAAAAATAGTGTTGCGGAATTGTACCCCATGGGTTTTGAGGCGCTAAAACTATTGTGCACACGTAGAATACCTGAAAGCCTAACTTTTCCAAGTGTGGGTTAATCATGATACGTGCAATGTCACATGGAAGGGGGAGGCCTGTAGCCAACTTTTCCATGATTGGCGCTGGAAAGGAGGCCTTGGGGTTACATGTAGACATATTAATAGCACATCTTTTTCATGAATGGCTCAGGTAGAGAAGCCTTGAGGGATATTGATATAAGAATATTAGAATCCCAACGTCATGAGTGACCAAGGTAAAGAACCTTAGGGGATACTTTGTATGGGAATGCATTCAAAGCCCAACTTTGCCTCTGGTGACCCAAGCCAAAATTGGTGTTAAGCCTTTATAGTGACCCTAACCCTATAATTAATTATTTAAGTTAATTTAAGATTAATTAAATTGACTAACTGAGCATAAATTGGAAATACAAACCAATATGTATAGAAACTCAGATTAGTCTACTTAAGAATAATTGTAAGCAATTAGGATAACTCAATTTATTAAAGTTATAATTGAATGCATGAACCTATTGTATTAGATGTGCACATTAATACCTATTGTTTAGAGTTGGGCTAAATTGGTAATTAAAAGGAAGTTTGGGCAATGAGGATAATTAGTGGAAAGTATAGAGGTTAGGAAGGAATTAGACAAAATTATATTGGGTGCAAATTGGCCTAGTCACGTGACCCATGTGCTATGAGATTAAGGGGGTAGTTTAGTAATTTACTTTTAGGGTTTGAATTAGAGGAATTAGACTATGAAGTTTAGTAGGGAGTTTAGGTTAATAGGAAGTTTATTTTTAAGAGATTTTCTTGTGGGAAAGTTTCCTAATCAGCTGGGTTTAATGTAGGGAAGATGTCACGGCGACCCAAACTTAAGGTAATTCATATAGAACCCCTTAGGTTTGAACCAATGACTTTCACCCCAACCGAGATTGGGAGTGGCAGTCAATCATAGAGCCAAACCGTAGGATTATAATAAAACTTAAAGGAAATTATCATTATTGAAAATAATCAAAATATAACTAAGTAATTACATCCAAAACAACTAATGAAATAGTAGCGGAAAGGAAAATAATTACATCTTATTTCCAAGTTTAAATCAATTCCCTAATCCTATACATCAAATCTAATCTAAGAAAGAAACCAATAAATCTGACTATAAAACTCTTAAGTAGAAATCACTCCACGCTTTATCAAATCCAGCATTGTTCACAAAAAGGGTACGGTTCATCATACTCTTCAACTAAATTACCTGAAACTGCGCAAAGGCATCAACTACACTTAGCCCAGTAAGTAAATCAATTAAAATACGCTTTTAATTGGAATAGGGTCAAGGCATCTATCCAATGATACAACATAAATAAGACAGCAAAAACATGCAAACAAACATGATTATATAATGAGTAATGCAATGCAATATGAATGCTGGATCAGTCATTAATGAATGCAATGCATGCTCATGCAGAAATAAAATAAAGGTGTAACAACCTGAAAATTCCTAGAAATAATTAATTTAGACCTTAGGATAAGACAGTAAATTAGTGAGATTAATATT
>JAUPMG010153319.1:0-10976 GCA_031762675.1 Pachysandra terminalis
CTCGGCTCGGTTTGTATATGTGATTATATGTTTATATTCTTATATCCTATATTATGTATTAATATTAAACACACATGCTAACATATTATATTACATATAATAACAGTTATCAACTATAAGGTTAATACATTTGTATTAATCTAAGTTTTTTTGCAACGTCGATTTTTTATAAGCCGAACTTTTTGTGAGTCGAGTTGGGCAAAACTTGGCTCGACTAGGAGCCTAAAAGTTTTTAACAAGCCTTACCCGAGCCTAAATTTTGTATTAGATTTACGAGCCTGAGCTGAACTGGACAAAGCGCGACTCGGCCCTATACAAGATTGGTAACTTAAGTAGAATTTTAACAAAAAAAGGTCATATTGGAGTTTGACTAGGTTGTCATAGGTTGGACAAACTTTACTTATTATATATTTTTATATATTTATTAATAAATTATTAAATAAAATAAAAATAGAAAGTTATATCTAATAATTATAAAAATAAAAACAAAATTAAATATTACTAAACTAGTAATATTTATTTTTCAAAACCTCTTTAACTTTCATATTTTATAAAGTCGAGCAATAAAAAACAAACAGCAATATTTTAGATTTAGTAAATAATTTAGTATTTTTGGTAAAATAGATTGGAATGCTTTATTAACAAGGAAACTATTACTTTTAATTTGGTAAATATTAAAGAATCTTAATTCTTAGATCCGATAATGAATTTAAATTCCTTTAGATAGAACAAATTAGAATTTTAATTTTAGTAAATATTGGTAATGGAATTTAATCTATTGACCTGTTAATTTCCATATTTTCTCTCGAAGGTGTCAAGAGTGGCTCAATCGGTTTAAACGACCGAGAAAGTTGATGGTTCAGCAATTGAACCGTGGTTTCAAAAAAAAAAAAAAAATTGAAGTTTTGGTATGATCGAACCGATTTTAGATTTCCGGTTTAACCAACGGTCCGGTGGTCAGGTTTTGAAACAGTAATAATAATCATTTAATGCAAACTTTTCTGAATTTCCAAAATATTCAACTGAATTACACTCTAGATTTTGAATCATGAACCAGCACCTTCATGAATGAGGTTACTCTAGATTTTCTCCCAGTTTGAACCTCTGGTTGAACCGATCAAACTGCACACCAGGCCGGTTCAATGTCCCATCTGGTTTTCAAAAATACCTTTTGATAGTTGTACACTTACCAAAGAAATAAAGAGTCGATGGCTACTCAATATAGAACAATTAAAGTGAAAAGGAAACTTTTAATTTAGGTAGCTACCATACCATAAAATGAAAAAAAAAAAAAAAAAAGCTCCTTTTAAGCGTCAGGTATACCAAAGAAGCTTCTACACAATTTAATTCATTTTTTTATTGTCTCTGTTATTAAAATGGAACCTTCTACTCCATTTTCCTTTAACAGAAAAAGTAAGATCCTGTTATATTTTGTTTCAAAAACCAAAAAAAAAAATATCAACAGTTTTCCACTTAGCTGATTTCATGAATACATACAAAAAGGTCTCATCTTAGACACAAAAATGTGGTTTGATCAAATCTTCAACATCATCTGCATATCATTTGTACTCTTCATATCTTTCCATCTTGTGAGAGGTGAATCAGTACAGTGGTTACTAAGACATAGACCTATACGTACAATCGCCGTCGACAAATCCGGCCACGGAGATTTCTCGACTGTTCAATCGGCCATTGATTCAGTTCCCACAAATAACAAGTACTGGGTCCGAATTCACGTCGGCCACGGTGTTTATAGGTATACTTACTTCCTTGATCACCTAGCTAGCTAACTTCATCTTAATTGTAACTAAATATGTGACTAGATCATCAATGTTATACGTAGAGAGCAGGTTACTATCCCTATAAACAAGCCGTTCATCGTACTTGAAGGAGATGGAATGAGGAACAGTGTGATTGTTTGGGCTGGTCACAATTCACTTATTCAAACCCCAACTTTTGCCTCATTTGCCGATAATTTCATCGCTAGAGATATAACCTTCAAGGTAGGAAACTAGAATTTATATATTTATTATTATTTTTTTTTAATATACAAGTAGTTTCACTGATCAGATAGCTTGCTATGTATTAATCAGATGAAGTTGAACTTTTTATTTGTGAAAATTAACTATGGATCATGTATGTATTCACTTCAGAATACATATAACCATGGAAGGCTGATGGGTATTAATCCTCGGAAGCCAGCGGTAGCAGCTCTGGTATTCGGGGATAAGTCTTCGTTCCACAAATGCGCTTTCTACGGATTGCAAGATACGTTGTGGGACGCGCAAGGCCGTCACTACTTCAAGGATTGCTTCATAGAGGGTGCCGTCGATTTCATCTTCGGGAACGGCCAATCCATTTACGAGGTAGTTCTTTACCATCTATGATCTGAATTACATGGATATCACATGTTGGTTAATTTATAAGTTCTATTGCATAATTTGCTAAAAAATGTTATGTTTCTTGTTTGTATAGAAATGTGCAATATCAGTAATTCCAGGGGACCTGCAAGCAGGTTCTTCAGGCTACATAACAGCTCAGGGAAGAAGCTCTCCACATGAAAAAAGTGGTTTTGTGTTTAAGTATTGTGATGTCTTTGGGAAGGGGACAAGTACAGCCTATCTGGGAAGAGCATGGAGAGCTTACTCTAGGGTGTTATTCTACAAATCAACTCTATCAAACACTGTAGTTCCTCGAGGATGGGATGCCTGGAATTTCGCAGGTCATGAGTAAGATCTCTTACCTTTCGATCACGTTTGCTCAATTTTGTTATTTCAAGATAGAAATGCTGTTAATTGCAGGTTTTCCTCTTTAATTTATCGCTTTGTCGCTACAAAACCATTGAATATAAAATAAGTTTAGTAGTATTAGTTATAAAAATTAAAATAAAAAAATTAATAACATATTTTGAAAGGTCCATCTGATCCTCTATTGTTCAGTCCCTTTGCCTCACTGATTTAATGTTATATTCCTAGCAATATTTATGTTTATGAGCTTTCTCAATGGTTTTTTGTTCTTAATTGAGGAACAATTCTCAATTATACCAGTAATATTGTTACTGTATTATTTTAGGCCACCCAATCTGATCAGAATTGATTTTTTTTTTCAATTGCTTATGAACATTCCTGTTGTGCTTTTATAATAATCAATCAGAGGCCAACTAACTTTCGCCGAGTACGATTGCAATGGATTGGGTTCGAAAACATCGAAGCGAGTGAGATGGGAAAAGAAACTGAATCAGAAGATGGTGGCACAGTTAACTAACTTGAATTTCATTGACAGGGAAGGATGGCTTAGGCAACAACCCTTACAGAGAAGGATGATTTAGATGTATTGTTGTTCATGGCTTATTGAAATTATGTTGTTCTGATTGTTACTTTTGTTTATCAATTTCAACATTAAACACTACAGAGTTGCAGAGAGAATTTTCATCCAAAGATAGCCAATTAGTTCATTTAAATCATCACAATACCTTATTAATCTATTGCATTACATTTCTTTCTTATCATGCCTTGATTTTCAGTAAGAACACCAGTATAAGAGAGTTTCACAAAGGCAGATGAGAATGATTGGAATAAACTGTTCTGATTGATGGCAAATCTTGCCACAATTGGAGCTGTTCGTGGGTCCGTCGCCATTTCAGCATCGATCCTTAATATGCCTCGGCCGTAAGTTATATCTCTATAGTACTGATTGTCGAAGGTAAGCGTCGTAAGATCGTTTGCAACAAAGGTGGAATTGGAGATCAATGACCCTTGATCTGGAGGGCAGCTTAACCTCAAGAAGGACTCAAGTCCAGGTCCCATTTCTCCACTGTTGTAATTTCCTTTTAGTCTGTTCAGTCTCTTGTGAATGTTTAAGCAATGAGTGATTCCCAGAGTTTGTGAGCCTGCAAAAAAATAAAAAACAAAAATGTACCATTATATATGTATATATACCAATATGTATGTGCATATGTATATCTATACAACTTCTTGTTTGAGTACTAGCATTACCCAAAATGGCAACTGATTCTTCAATGGTCATCCCTCTCTCGGCGAAAATGCGAAGCATGCCATCGACCCCAATATTTACTGAAGGCAGTGATGCATCGGCGATTTTATAGCTTGTAGTAGTTGAATCCCTTCGTCCTAAAGGAACACTTATCTGTGGCCCCCCGGACATCACGATAGCTTCACGGGCTGCCAATACTACAATGTCTGCACAAGAAACTTGTCTAGGACATTTGGCTTCTACCGTCGATTTGATTACCCAAATTGCCTCCCTCTTCCGAACTCCGAAGTTCTTACTCGACGCCATTTCTGAAAAAATGTCTCTGGCGCCGGAATCAAGGAGGATGGATGCATCACAACCCTGAGATTAGAATTTAGAAATGGTTAACAATATATGTACGTATGACTAACAGGCTCTGGTTGAACTATCTAAGACATGGCTCACCAATTGAATGGTCATATGTTCAATATCATCTTTTTCTTGCTTAAAAATTGTAATTCAAAATAAAGCAGGGTAGGCAGGATTACCAACTATAAGTAAATGGTGAAGAAAATAAATGTTTCAACCTTTTTTGGAGGGAAAAAAATCACAATATATAACATAAAAATTACTACCTGGGGCTTGCTTGGCCAAATGAAAAATAAATATGTTGGAACAATTTCTTTCATATTTTTCTAGTGATTAGTTAAAATCACATCAACAACCATGCACCAACAACAACGACAATGATGACAACGACAACAACAACAACAATAATAACAATAATGGTTATAGCTTAAAAATGAAGAATCAAACAAGAAAAATTAGATGAAAAATAAATATGTTAGAACAATTTCTTTCATATTTTTCTTGTGATTTCATAAAATCATATCAACAAATGTACTAGTATGTGTGTGTGTGTGTGTGTGTGTGAGGGAGAGAGAGACCTGAACTTGGCAGTCATGGAACATGAGCCTCAAGAAAGCTGCAGGTGAAGTGGGATCTGCAAGCAAGATGGATGCAACTCCTGCTCTCACTATGTTCTCAACATGTGGGCATGATTTCTCATAATAACTATAAGACAGCCCACCCCCATCAACAGCAATACAAAACACAAAGATGAAAACCACTACTGTGATTCTCATATCCATATTCCTTACCATTAAACACTTCTTTCAGCTCAACTCCTCTGAACTTTGAACACAAACTGTACTTCTGAGTTCTTTCCTGACCCCCAACTTGTAGTTAGCTTCTTAAAAGCAGGGAACTTTGACAATGAAACCAAAACTTCGAAAAAAAAAAACCAATGGTGTTTACCTTTCAATAGCTTTGTTATTGATAGTAGTTATTCCTTAATTCCTTGATTTTTCACCTTATGTGTTGTGATTCTATATTTTTCTAACTAAAGAGACTCTTGTTTCCCATTCATTCTATTTGATGATCATACATTAATGGATTTCTAAACTGTACTACTCAGCCAAAAGATGAAGGGATACCTTTTTTCAATTAAATATGAATGGGTACCTTTATTACATTGACAAAGAACCCATGCTCTTGTACATGTGCATAATAGGGACTAGAAAGAGAGTCAACTACAAATGGGGCTGTCAACGAGCCTAGCTAGCTTGGGTTGGGCTCGGCTCATATGAACCTACTATTGCTCTATAATTAGGTTCGTGAGTCGAGATGGAGCTCGGAAAAAAAAGCTCATTATGTTTGAGCCAAACTTGGGTAGGATCGACTTCGATAGGTTCGACTCAGTTAAAGCTCAGATTGATTTGTATATGAGAATATACATCCGCATTCCTATATTTTATATCATTTATTAATTAGGGTTTTAAACGAGCCAAGCCAAACCAAGCTTTGTCCAGCTCGGGTCGGACTCATAAACCTTGAGCTCGGCTCAGGCATGTTAAACAATTTTGAACTCAGGCTCGGTTCGTAAACGCTCGGCTTGTAAAAGGTTCAGTTCGCAAAAATACTTTGCTTAGTACAAACACATTAATATTATAGTTGATGATTATTAATAAAAAATAATATAAGATTAACATGTATATTTAATATTAATATATAATATAAGATATAGAAATATGGATGTATAATCTCATATAAAAACCGAGTGGAGCTTTAACCAAGCCAAACCTGCCCAAGCTTGGCTCAAGCTCGTAAAGATAATGAGCTTTTTTGGGGCTTAGGTTCGACTTGCGAGGCTAATTATAGAGCACAAGTTTGGCTCGTTGACAACCCTAATATTAATATTAAGCATATATGTTAATCTATTATATCATATATATATATATATATATATATATATATATATAATCATCAATTATTATATGAATGCATTTGTACTAAACTAAGCTTTTATGCAAGCTGAGCTTTATTCTAACCTAGCTTGGACCCAAAATTTTTCGACGAGCCTGAACTGAGTCCCAACCTTGCTCAAGGTTTACGAACCCGAGCCCAACTGGGAAAAGTTCGGCTCGGCTCGGCTCTTTCACAGCCCTAACTCGAAATAGCAACAACATCAAAACAAATGAATGAGCTATAAGGAAGTAGTAATCCCATTCTCCATAAATTGAATTGAAAGAAGAGCTACATAGACTATATCATCTATTTTTCAACTCTTCATTTATTTTTCTGACAAGTTCTCTAGTTTTATCATCTGTTGTATAGCAGGAAGCGAGCATGATTCTACCCAAATTTTGGTTAAAAACCTCACAT
The DNA here is from genome assembly GCA_031762675.1 of Pachysandra terminalis. Classification (NCBI taxonomy): domain Eukaryota; kingdom Viridiplantae; phylum Streptophyta; class Magnoliopsida; order Buxales; family Buxaceae; genus Pachysandra; species Pachysandra terminalis. The sequence continues at coordinate 6,697 of JAUPMG010153319.1, forward strand.
GGGCATCTACTATAATCATTCCATTCTATCAAGGGTTTGAGACGTTAATGTTTTCTCCTTCCACATGTTTCTTCATAAGAACAAGCTTGATTCAGACCTATAAATGGTAAACAGTTCTATTCAGTATCCTTTTGGATCTGAAGAAATTAAATGATGAGAATGGGAAGAGGTCGATATCAATGGTGGACGAGGATTTCGAGCCAGCCAAGAGGGAATTCACAATATTGCGTATACGTATGTATGTTACGCATTTAACTATTTCCTACATCATCATTAAAAGACAAAATCGTCTGAATACGTGGTGTGCATACGTGCATGCTCCAATCGATCTTTCAGCATTTTCACTCCAGACGAAATGCTCTCGATCTGTTGGGCCAAAAATTCAAGAGCATTTCGTTTAGTCCACGAAGCTAGACTATTGACCGGAGCGTGTGTGAACTTTTGCCACACGTCCAGCTGATAGACTCAAGTACAAGCATTTAAGCATAAAGTACAAGCATTACAACACAGCGTACAAGCGTGCTCCAACCTCTAGTTCAACTTTGTGGACCACGAAATGCTCTCCCAAAATTTTACTAATAACTGAGTCTGCCACTCTCATTGGTGCTTTAAAAGGAGAGCATATCTTCTGGATCTAAAATGATAGAATATCAACGGGAGCGTGCGTGTATGCATGCCATGCATACAACAAAACATGTCCTGATCAAATCCCTCTCAATATAATAATCACAATCACCAAATCAGTTAATATTTCTACTTTTGTCACATAATGATGCACCTACAGGGCTTAGCCCAGACCTCACAAATTCAATCAATCTTGCAATGAGACTCCCCAGCCAAAGGCCTCAGTTCATGCCAGAAGTACGCGAGGAATTCAACTCAGCAATGCACTTTGCAAAATTCTAAAACTTGTTTCCTCCGAATTTCTCTTTCTTCCGATCCGTCAATCTTTCCGACTGGTGGTTATATGCACAGGTGTGTCAGGACTGTCGGAGTCTGAGAATGATATGTCTTGTTTTTCGACTCAGGCATTGAATTGCACTAGTTTACCGGAATGCTTAGTCAATCGGTCATGCAACTTCTCGTTGTATAAGATTACTCAAAGTGAGTGACAAATGTTAGGATTCCTCCTTTGTGATGAAGTTGTCCAACTTTCAAATTGAAGTTTCACACCAATCAGAAAGATATATTGATTCACAGCCACGACAATGGTTGTTCCAATGGTCGTGATCCACTAACAAGTTGATGAGCAATCAAGGTTGAGGGTTGCTTCTCAAGGGATATCAGTGAGATATCTAAGACTAAAAGCAGCAGACTTCAAGTGATTTGACTAGTGAGTGACGAAGCCAATTTCAACAGTCGTGACCCACTGACAGATTGGATGAACAATTAAGACTGAAAGTAATAGATCTCAAATGGAGCGGCTGGTTAGAAAAAGGGGATGCTAGCACTGGTGCTTGCAATGGAAGCAACGAGGGGATAAAACAAAAGGGTCACAGTAACACTCGATTTGTTGTGCAAACAAACTTTTCAACAATTCCCAACTCCCTGTTTTGAACAACTGGGCATAGTTAGTAGAGGGAGGGAGGGAGGGAGGTGTTAAACACCAATTACTCTAAAAGCTCAAGCTGTTAGAGAAAGGCAAAACAATGTACATCAAATGGTTCAATATCCTCCGGCGGGCTCCGCACGGGAACAATACATCCGTGAGAGAACACAGGCATCGAGGCAAACACCCACACACAACCACATGGGAACTACACATCCGTGAGAGAATAAACACACAAATATAGGCTCCCGGGATTTGATCACTTGACCTCCCGCTCTGATACTATTGAAGCCGTAGCAATTGCAGATATGTTATGAACTTGAGAAGGCATTTTAAGAAATTAACAGCACATACTACAACAAAAGGATACTGCCATTGCGACTGCATCCACAAACACGGATAATCCTCACAGCTTTACCATGGAAACCTATCCTCAAAACATAAACTGTGTACACCTTGATCTGCAACATCCCAATGCATTACAGTATAGTACAACCCCGTTAGCGTAATCCTAGATTTATACCAATTATTATACAAACAATCTAGGAAGAAATTACTCACTTATACAGAACCAGCTGCTTTTGTGTGTATTTTCCTCGATCACAGGACAAACAATCGGCTGAACTCGAAAATGTCTGAAATTTGATGAGTCATGAAGATTAGCTCACACTTTTCAAACCTCTCCTAGGTGTCGGAAGCTCAAGAACGATTAGGAAATAACATCTTTCCGACTCCCTAATGTATTGGACTTCACCATTCATCAGTTTCAGAATCTTCCTGCACATGCTCAGCCCTAGGCCTTCCGGAGTCGCCCATCGGCTGCTGTGGAACATGTCTTGAACAAGTTCTGGAGGAAGACCTTCACCTGGGCATACCATCCTACACCAAAGACATGTTGTACCATTATAACAATGAATTGAGACCTATACTAATAGTACAAATAATATCTTAATTATTGAAAAATAGTATTAACTGGACTAGGCAAATAGCAAGTACATGGGGCCTTAGCGCTCCCTCCTTTACAGAAATTTTGATGCCGAGTTGGATCGGACGATCCCAACAAATTTGACCAAGTTTAACCGACATATGTAGCATGTCTAGGATCGAGCTCATCCCGAGTTGTATCGGCCGATCCGACTCGAGATCGGCTCGGGACGAGTCACGATCCCAAGCCGATCCTGAAAATTGCTAAAGTTCTCTGACTCGGTTTCGGACGAGTCACCCCTCAAAAAGCTTACGATTTTTTAAAAAAAAAAAAATGGGACATGTTTGGATCTGCCGATTTCGAGTTGGATCCGGGACAATCCCCGATCCGATACCGAGCTTAAATACTATGATCCCGGGTTGTATCGGACAATCCAGCTCGGGATTGGCCGATCCCTTACACCTTGTTCTCCAAAGCAAATTTGCACACTAAATCTGTGGTTCCCTTTCTTCATCACTTTTTTATACATTCAGTAACTATCAATAACCCGTCTTCCCCTTCCGAAAAAGTTCCTTGATAGACTTCCATTAGCCTATTATAAAGCTTTCTGAGACAATTTTGTAGAGGCTCCCTAAAAAACTGATAGTTCTGTATAATTTCACTTCTTCTGCTCCTTTGTTCTAAAGGGAATCAAAGCAATGAGGGTGGCAGTAAAAGTCCGTTATCAAAACCATGCAAACTCTTCCATAATGTCCTCTTCAAGAATTTAGGGGAACTTCTTTTGAAGAATTTGAACATAGACGGGGGCTGTTTGGGGATTAAGATAGGGGTGTATAGGAATTTGAGCTGAGAGTATACATGTCTGTTTACACAATTTTTCTGGTGCTGGAATGAACGGTATAGTTCTGTACAGTCAGTTCTTTTGACATATTAATACAAAACTTTTATTACTGATAAAATAAAATAAAAAATTCCAAAATAACTAGTAGAAATTTGAAGTGCATAAATCAGAACCATGAGCTTTGTTTTTGTTCATGTCCAATTCCCAAAACTGCATTTTTTTTTCTCTTTCGTCATTAAAAGGTTGTAGCAACTCATCATATCCTTGAGGAGTTCAGATTACTCTTTATCAAACCACCATAATCTTGTGAGTAACTCGGAAAGATTAAAAGTGATTTCAGATTCAAATCTGGGTAAAACATGAAGAATCCATTTGGGAAAATGTGATTTTCCCCCTTTAGATCTAGCATAGAAATAGATGGAATGCATGGTAATGCATCGATCAACATGCATGACATCAAGAAATTCCGGATAAACAAGTTGGAAACTGAAGGTAATGTTGGAGTGAAATAGATATATGATTGGAATTTCCAAAATTTTCAAAGTGAAGCATAGGATTTAAGAATTTTTAGGAGTAGCCTTGTCAAAAACAAGTGTTACGGAAAAAAAGAAAAAATTGGTCATGAAGGATATAAAGAATTGGATTGGAAAAAAAGGGCAGAATGCTAATTTGCTATTTGCAATACAAAATATCTTCTGAAAAACAGATTGAAGAAGGACACCTCTGTAAAAAAAACAAAAAAATTAAAAAAAAAACACATATAAACTAATTTCTAACACCTTATCCATACACCACATACGAGAGGCTGAATGGATAAATTAAATGCACATTTTAAAAATAGGTATCAGTACCCAAGTTACCAGAGAATAGTGCGAGAGTGAGAGTGGGAGCAAAAGAAAGAGTATAACAACGTCGAATTTTAAAATATCCTCAGAGCGAGAGCTGCTTTAGACCGTTTGCATTTA
>JAUPMG010153330.1:0-10975 GCA_031762675.1 Pachysandra terminalis
AGGTTTACCTGACCACTGAGTATTACTCCGTGAGGATGGGAGAGAACTATATTTCTTTCCTTATATTTCTATGCCACAACTGTACACATTAGCACACACTCATATATTACACATTGCTCACTATCACACACTTTCCAAAGTGCTGGAGCATGAGCGATTACACTTATTGTAGGTATACTCATTCTGGCTTTCAGCTTATGCCTATTGTTTTAATATTTTCAGGTTCAGGAGCATAGTCGCAATGAGATAATCCGGAATGGGTAGCGCACTCTAATAGAACAAGTAATTTAGTTTAACTTTATATGTCAATTTACCTAGAACATGTAGATTTTTTTAGTTCAAGGTGTATTTAGTTACTTATATCTTACTAGAACTAATTGAACTTCTGCTTATGGTTTCAATTTGGGTAGCCACTCCCGTAGCAATACGGGGTGAAGGTTACGCTTGAACTGGAGAACCTGTGAAATACGGAATTTCCGGTTCGGGTCGTGACAGGGTGTTTGGAAAGCAATTCAAAGTGTGTCTGAAAATTTTAAGGAAGGTGTAAGCTATCATATTGGTGATGGTTCAAGGGTAAGTTTTTGGGAGGATGTTTGGTGTGGAAGCATCCCTTTAAAGGATCAATTTCATATCATTTTCTCCTTGGAAGTGAAGAAGAATGAGAGAGTGGGAGATGTGCTTAGAAGGAACGGTAATAATGTTGCATGGGAGGTCAAGCTGAGGAGTAATCTTTTGGATAGTGAACTGAACATTATGATTAACTCTCTTAATGCTCTTTATTCAACCAAAGAGGGAATGGGAGATGATTATAGAAGATGGAAGTGGGATGAGAAGGGATTTTCGGTGTGATCCTTCTTTCTTAACCTAATCTTTAAGCATGGTAATGTGGTAGTGGATGAGAGGAGTAGGAATGGGTTGCCTGGGCTTGTGTAAACTAGATTGGGAGAAGACCTATGATAGGGTGGAATGGGATTTCCTAGATTCGATTTTGAGGTGGAAGGGTTTTGGAGAGAGGGGGAGGAAATGGATTAACGGGTGTATTAGGACTGTGTCTTTCTCTTTCTTGGTTAACAGGGGGATTCATGGGCGGGTGGTTTCGTCTAGAGGCCTTCGTCAGGGGGATCATTTATCTCCTTTTCTTCACTCTAGTTGGGGATGTTCTTAGTCGGTTTTTGACCTGTGCGGAACAAATAGGTCTCATTAAGGGTTTTATTGTGGGTTCTGAAGTAGTGTCGAATTCCCATCTCCAGTATGCGGACGATACTATGCTGTTTTTTGAGGCCTCTGAGGAACAAGCCTATTGGGTTAAGGCTATTTTGAGGTTCTTTGAGATGGTTTCAGGTCTCAAAGTGAATCTTGAGAAGTCTAGTATCACGGGTTTTCATTTGGAGGTTGATAGAGTTCAGCAGTTTGCCGATTATCTTGAGTGTAGGGCAGTTGATCTCCCTTGGAAATATCTTGGTTTACCCCTCGGTGATAAAGCTAGTCGCGTTGCTTCTTGGGATCCTGTTATTGAAAAGATGGAGAAACAATTAGCTTCTTGGAAAAGAAACTACTTGTCCTTAGGGGGTAGGGTGACTTTGATTAAATCTGCCTTGGCTAATATTCCCTTGTATTTTCTATCTTTGTTTAAAGCTCCTAGAAAGGTTATCAAAACCATGGAGAAACTTCTCAGAGATTTTTTATGGGAAGGAGGGGGTCAAAGGAAGGATCATTTGGTGAGCTGGAGTTTGTTTGTAAGAGTAAGGAGGAGGGTGGTCTTAATTTGGGTAATATTATGTGTCGTAACTCGGCTTTTCTCGGTAAATGGTTGTGGAGGTTCAACATGGATAATAATGCTTTATGGTATCAGGTTATAGTAAGCAAATATGGGGTTTCTAATAATGGGTGGGATATTCGCCACTTTGCTAGAATTTCCTGTTGTAGCCCCTAGAAGGCAATTAATGCTCTTGCACCTCTTATTTATCCTTTTCTCAGGTTTGGGGTGGGTAATGGCAGACGTGTTATGTTCTGGTACGATCTTTGGGTTGGTGATTCTTGTTTGATGTCCCGGTTTCACCATCTTTTCCTGGTAGTCAGGTATAGGAATGTATTGGTGTCAGATATCCTTTCTTGGTCTGAGACAGGTTTGACCTGGAATCTTTCCTTCGAAAGGGATCTTAATTTACTAGAAATTGGGGAGTTTGGTCTTCTTTTGGAGGGTCTGAAGGAATTCTTTATTAATCCAGAGTCCACAGATGTGAGAATTGGTCTCTTGAGTCTAAAGGTGTTTTCTCTACTAAATCTTTTTTCATTGCCTTGTGCAAAGAGTAGAATCAAAGTTTCGCCCCTCCTGTTCCTTTTATCTGTTCTAAATTGTGGAAAACACGGGTTCCCTCCAGAGTCAGGTTGTTTGTCTAGACTGCCATCTTATATAGAATTAACACTTGTGATCTGATGCAAAAAAAGAGAAGGGGAAGTCTTGCTATATCTCCACATATTTGTTTCATGTGCAGGAGACAGGGGAAATCAGTCGATCATCTCTTTCGTCATTGTAGTATGGCCACAAAAGTTTGGAATTACTTCATACAAAGATTAGGAGTGATGCCGGAAAAGGTCCCTATGCTATTGGCCCAGTGGAGATATCACGGTATGGGTGGAAGAGGGAAGATTCTGATTGATATGGTGGTTTTTGCTACCCTTTGGATCATTTGGGGAGAACGTAATAGGCGGATTTTTGAGGATGTGGAGAGGAGCTTATCATTGATTATCGATATGGTGGTGAGTACTGTGGCGTCTTGGGCTTGGTATTGCCAGAGTTCAGGGGTTATTCGGTGGAGAATATAGTTTGAGATTGGGATGTTTTGTTACATCTCTCTACATCGAGTGGTGAAGAGTCGGTGTTGGTCGGTTCCAATGGAAGGTTTTATTAAATTAAATTTTGACGGTTCTTCTCTTGGAAACCCTGGAATTTTTTGGATTGGTGGAGTTTTTAGAGATTCGGAAGGAAGGTGATTCATGCTTTTTCAGGCCCTATAGGAGAAGGGGACTCGAACAGGCCCTATAAGAAGGTGATTCATGCTTTCTCGTGACAGGTTTGGAGGAGGCAAGGAGATTGAAATTTTCTGATTTGGTTCTTGAGGGGGATTCGTTCTCGTTTATTTCCTAGATGAACGAGACAAGTCCTCCCCCTTGGCGTTTTGTTCATTCTATTCGTCGTGCTAAGTATCTTTGTCATAGTTTTAGATGCTCTTTTCATCATATCCTGCGGTCTGCAAATAGTGTTGCTAATGTTTTGGCCAAGGAAGGGGTGGATAAGGATCACCTAGTGACTAGAGTGGAGTTAGTATAATCTAGATGATCTTTGTATAGATTCGGTGTGTTGTTTCTTGTTTTGTATAGTTACTTATGTTTTACTTTTCCTTTTAGGTATTGTATAATTTCATGATGATTTATAAAGTGTTGTTAATTATCAAAAAACATTGAATGGGGAAGAAGGAAGACGAAGTGCAAGAAAAGTGTTATCTAGAATTTGTGCCCGGCTGCAATTATCTGGACCATATGGAAAGAGAGATATCAGAGAATTTTTTAAGGGAAGGAGGCTTAAGTGGAGGTTGTGCTGAGATGAGTGCTTTCTACTTTATTTTTCTGGGCTTCAGAGAAAACAGATTTAGGGGACATCTCCTTTTCAGAGTTTGTCTTAGGGACCAATGGCTTTTGGTATGGCTCCTAAAGTTTTCTAAGGGGGCTTGTGTATACTGTTGGTGTATAGTGTATAGCCACATGTATCTTTTGTAACTATTATAATTTTATTTATAAGAATATAATCACATCTTACTTATGAAAAAAAATAAAAGAAAGCATTCTAATTTGACTTGAAGAACATAGTTTTCTTATTTGTGTTCAATATCATCTAGTAAAGTGGGAATCAGTTTGTCAGGAGGTCGAGAAAGGGGGTCTCAACTTGGGAAACATTTTCAACCGCAACACAGCCCTACTGGGTAAATGGTTGTGGAGATGCAATGAGGATAGAGATGCTTTGTGGCGGACAGTAGTTCATAGTAAATTTGGTGCTCACTCTAATGGCTGGGATTGCAATCCTTCGGCTAGAAGTTCTAGTTCAAGTATCTGGAAAGAGGTGGTATGGGTTGTCCCTTCCTTCTCGTGTTTTGTCAGGTTCATCGTTGGGGATGGGAGTCGGGTTCAGTTCTGGCATGATCTCCTAGGGGAGGGGGGGTCTATCCTAGCAGTCCGGTTTGCTCGTCTTTTAGGGTTGCTTCTGTTAGGAATGCCCTTGTTTATGAGGTCCTGTCTTGGTCAGTGTCTGGTTTGGTTTGGAATCTAGTTTTTCGTAGGGATCTGCGTTCTTGTGAATTAGTTGAGTTGGGAGATCTTCTTCATGATTTGTGGATCTTTTTGTTGGATCTGAGTCTAGATATCGTAGGATTTGAAGTCCTTGTAGCAGTGGGATGTTTTCTGTGAGCCCCTTCTTTTTTGCCATTCGGCCACGGTCTGGTCTTTCTCTTTTCCCCTTTCGTCGGGTCTGGTGTCAGTTTATTCCCCCTAGGATTAAAGCTTTTGTTTGGACTCTCTTTTTGCATAAGATTAACATGTGATATCTTACAGATAAGGTGACCGACTTGTGCTTTATCGCCTCATATGCGCTTTATGTATAGAAAGGCTGGGGAGTCAGTAGACCATCTTTTCTTGCGTTGACCTATGGCCGGGGAGGTCGGTGAGTCTTTAGTACAGTAGAGAGTTCCTAAGCTCGGAGAGAGAGGTAGACTAATGTATCAGGGGGTTTGGCACACCACTCTCTGGACTCTATGGGGGAGAGGAATCTGAGGGTGTTCGAGGGAAAAAGCAGATCATCCGGCCTGATCATTGACTCTATCTTGTTCTTGGTATGTTCTTGGATGGTGGTTCTTCCTACCTTCAGAGGGTTCTCTATGTCGTATCTATTAGTGGGTTGGTCGGAGGTGGCCAGGACATCTTCACATCCAGCACAAACGATGGTTCGATGGCAGGCACCTTCAGTTGGGGTTGTCAAAGTGAACTTTGATGGCTTATCCTTTGGGAACCCAGGAAATTCAGGTATTGGTGGTGTGTTTAGGGATCACAGTGGAACGGTGCTACATGCTTTCTCTGAGCCTGTGGGGAGCGGAGATTCGTCGAGGGTCGAGGTGTTAGCCCTCCTCACTAGTCTAAGGGAGGCTACTAGATTGGGATACAGACAGATAGTGATCGAGGGGGACTCAGCCTCAGTGATATCTTGGATGACAGGCTCAGAGGATTGCCCTTGGAGATTTTCTCATATTGTTAGGTTGGCGAGGTTTCTGGGTAGTCAGATCCACGCCTCTTTTATGCATACTCCGAGAGATGGTAATTATATGGCGGACCGACTGGCTAGGGATGGGGTTACTAGAGATAGCTTGTTTGTGGGCGTACTGAGATGATTGACGGTGTAGAGTGATGTGTATACGGGTGACGTGTTGGTACACATGTTCCACTCGTGTTCAGCTGTATCTTGTCAGTGCTGCGTTATTCTCTATTCTTTTTTTCTTTTTTTCTTTCTTTACTTTTCTAAGTTTTGGGTTCAGGGTGTTCAACTTGTATTCTTGTATGCTTGTTTATCTGTTTGCATTTTCCTCATTAATATAAATTGCTGGGTATATATCAAAAAATAAATGAATAAAATGCTATCCTTTCAAAGAGAAAGAGATGGTAGAAAACAAAAATCTAAATTAAACATTTTATATTGAATGGAGAAAAAAATGATGAGATCTCTCTAAAAAGTGTTTGGAAAAGAATCACATGTAAGAAAAAGCATTATAATCAAAGTCTGAATAATAAAGAAACTCAGTACCTGATGTGAAAAATTGAAATACTAACAATGAACTGTGTTTTATGTCTATAGTCCTCTAATCACTCGTGTTTGATTAACAAGCTTTATCTTGGTACGTTGACTTCAAAGTTTTCTAAGTGAGTACCCCTTCTAAGACTCTGATAATCTATACTGCCTTTCCAACACATGCCTATCATCTGAATATTATAGAATAATAAAAATGAATTCGAGGCTCGAACAAGAACCAAGTCCGAGGGATGTTAGGTCAAGCAAGCACGAACCGTCTTCATGTAATTGAGTCAGCTTATCTTTTTTGGTTTTGTTTGCATCTCTTGGATATCAATTTTGTTTTTGTCTTTGTATTCATCCCTCGTCAATCATAAGCTGTTGTTCTAATACATTTTATTGGTTCCTGTTGTTAAATCACCTTTTTAATTAGTTAATTAATTTATTTTACATTATTTTTCCTATGCCTTGATAATGTTTGGAGTTTTGTGTCTTTTCTTTTGGCATTTCTTTTGTTGCTGTATGTATTTGATAGCATGGTGTATCATATGCAAGAACAATCATACTTTTCACACTTGAGATGCAAGCCTCTTTATAATGGATCCCTGGTTTAGAGAAAGGGGTTCAGTTCCTCCTAATGAGTACATGTTTGTTTTCTCATTCTACTGGGAAATGGCATTTAAGAACCTTTTATTTTGGCCAGAGCGGGAGAAAAGTGCCACAAAAGTAGTCATGTCCATCCTTGAAAAGGTCTTGTTCAAGTTTCTTACTCTGTCATGCTATTTGTTTGAAGCTTAGTTGTGTTGTCCTTGCAATTAATATTTTGGCAATGGACGTTTATTTTACTTTAGAAAACAGCTATTGATGTAGTAGAGTGAAAGTTGGTTGGACGTTGAAACTGCTTGATGTCAGAATTAGATTTTGCTGATTCTGTTGTCAAATTGAATAATTTCATGTTACTTCTGATTCCGTAATTATTAAAGAAGCCAGCATACATAGTGTCAGTCAGTTAATCAACAATGCTTTTCCTTCCATCCCGTCCTACAAAGGGCCATACCCACAATTATTCCGTGTGCTTTGATTTCTTTATTCACCAATTATATCCTCCTCTTCAGTCTTTTCCTAACACATTAGAACATTCAACTTGCACCAGTCACCTTTTTACTGCAGTTTTATTTTTTGATGAAAAAATAAAATCTCCTTCATTTATACCTTATGGAGGATATGTTCATTGTCAATCTAATCCTTTCCTAGTGTTTATATTTTGGCTGTGCTTCATTTGATAAGTAATAATTGAAATGTAAAAGAGAAAATGGGAAAGTCCCGTGTACATGATAAGTATACAAAAGACTAGAAGCCTAGCACACACAACAAGCAAAGGCATGATGTACAAAAACAAAGTTAAAAATCTAAAAAATAAATGTGGAATCCCTATCCAACAAGATAGAAGCGAACAGTTGGGGTTTCAGTCCTTTATCCCACTGATCCTTTGTCAGTAAGGACTTTAAAGAACTCTGTTTTAAATCTTTTTTGGTTACGTGGATTGTTTCTTCTTTTTCTTTGTAATTTTTTACCGATTGACCAAGTGTTTTTGTCTATGCTAGTTTCATTATATACAAATATAAATGGGCCTATTCCATTATAGATTTTTTTTTATCAATAACGAAGATCTTTATTGCAAAGAAAGAGATATAGGAAAAATCAAAGAAAGAGCAAAAAAACAAAAAGTTACCCAAGGTGGGGAAGCCAAAAAACTGAATCAGAAAAAACTGATGAATCAAAAAGGATAAAACACACGCAAATGCAAGATCACAGCCCATAACTGCAGCAGCAGTGCCACTTCAGCCATTACTACATAGAGACCCACTGACTGCCAACATCTCGTGATGTCCATTCTTGAAAAATCTTTTGAACTTGAGAAGAATACATGCCCATAAAGATGCCATGCTCACAATAGAATCAATGAGCGCCCCAGAACTTCTACACTTGTCCTCAAATATTCTCTAGTTTCTCTCTCCCCAACTACCCCACAAAACAGCAAAGAACACAACTCTGTACAAAATTTGCCCCCGTTTCCCAAGGGATGAGAACCACCACTGATCAAGCATTTCCTGGACAGAAGAAGGACCCACCCAATCAACCCCAATGAATCTAAGAAAAAAATTCTCAGATCTGTCCTGCCCACCAGCAACCCAAGAAAAGATGATCCACTTATTCCCCAAACCTCAAACACATAGAGCAAACGTGAGGAGACAGAGCCATAAATGGTGTCCTCCTTTGCAACGTTCTGCAGTGTTAATACGATACAGTAGAGTGGACCAAGCAATGGCTTTGACCTTGGTGGGGGGGGGAAGGAGACAGAGAAGGGAGAAGGACTCAAACCGAAGTCTGAAATTGGAACAAGAATAAACGGAAGGATTTTGTGGTGAAACAATCACTCTGCTCCAGACTCCATACCCTAGAATCAGAGAGATTAATCACATTTTTTTAGGAGAGCAAACAAAGAAGCCATTTGGTCAATATCAACCAACCTAGGATTCCGGAGAAAAGGAAGATTCCAAGAAAGACTCAAAATAGACCAACTAAGGACCTCAGAAACAAGGTACTCTTTGTTGACGGAGATATAGAAAGTTCTGGGGAACCTAGAAGCCAAGGTAGATCCCCCCACTAAAGATCTAACAACAAACGAATAGAAGAACCTGACCTAGTAGAAAATCTCATGAACTTCCAGAAAATATGATATAATCCAGATATTACCTTCCTTGGATTGGCCGATCAGATACTAGCCTCATGATTCACTTCCCATCCATTAGCGTGAGTTCCGTACTTACTTGCAATAATGGATCTCCATAGAACCTCCCTCTCAACATTGAATCTCCAAAGCTATTTTCCCAAAAGTGCCTTGTTCCTACTTTGAAGGTTACTCAAATTAAGACCCCATTTTTCCTTAAGTCTTACACACATCTGCCCACTTGACTAAATGACTTTTCGTTTTCCCTCCCCCCACCTTCCCAAAGAAAATCTCTCTGTAGTTTGTCAATCTTATCACTAACCGATTTAGGCATTTTGAAGATAGTCATAAAATATGTTGGGAGGTTACCAAGAGAATCCTGAATCAATGTAATTCTTCCTCTCAAGGAAAGATAATTTCTCTTCCAAGTACTCAATTTCTTTTCCATTTTTTCAATGACTGGATTCCACAACTGTACTCCTTATGATTTCCATTTATTGACGACCCCAAGTACTTCATAGGCCACTCACCCAATCCACACCCTAGCTCACACACTTCTTCTTAAGCTCGTCCTCCACATTGATGCCAAATAGACTACCCTTTTCCAAATTTTTTTTAAGCCCTGAATCATCGCAAAACACCTAAGAATCTACTTAATCCAGAAACGAAAAAAATGGAATCATCTGCAAACTGCAAATGGGATATCGGCACCTTATCCCTACCTGTTTTGAAGCCTTGGATCTTCCCCATCTCCTCCGCCCTCTTATGAAAACAGCTCAGGACATCACTCATAAGGGTAAACAAGAAAGGAGAAAGAGGATCCCCTTTGCGTAAGCCCCTGTACGAAGGTACTAACCCTGAAATACCCCCATTAAAATGAAACAAGAACCTAACATTCTTAATGCATCCTCTAACCCATCGACACAACTTATCTAGGAAACCCTTCCATCTTAAAACCGACTCCACAGACTCTAACCCACCATCACAACTTATTTGGGAAACCCTTCCATCTTATTGAATGCACTCTGATTTTAGACACCTCCTATCCGATAACTACCTTCGTTCTATTTGCCAGCACTTTAGCAATAATCTTGTACACATTAGTTACCAAACTAATGGATTTGAATTCCTTAACTCTTGTAGCCTTAGTGATCTTCGGAATCAACACAAAAAATGTTGTGTTAGTGGCTTTGTTAATGACCCGACTATTCTGGAATTCCTTGAACACCTTCATTAATTGTCTTTGATGATCTCCCAACAATCTTGAAAGAATGCCATGGTAAATCTATCGCGCCCCGGGGCCTTGTTCCTATCTATTTCCTAAACTGCCTTTCTAAATCTTTATCAATTGCTTTTGCTGATTTTTCATCCAATCTAGGACCATCCAACTTATTCAAATCAAAACTATGGACATGTTCAGACCTATACAAATTTGAAAAAAAACCCCAAGATTTCTTCTCCTCTTTCTTTTTGATCTTTTGTCGTCACTCCATTTTATTCTAACATCCCAATATCATTCTTTTTTTCTCCTGAAGCTAGCAATTTTATGAAAATATTTTGTGTTGCCATCCCTTCTTTTAGCCACCTCACTTTTGCTTTTGCCTCCAATCCACTTCCTCTTTTTTCAATAAGTCTTCTAGTTTTGTCTTTAAATTCCTCATGGATTCTCTTTCAATTCTATCAAGCACTCTATTTTCTTCCTCCCTATCAATGGACTGAATTCCCTCCAAAATCTGATTCCTCCTCTCTGGGAGCCACCCGAATGCCTCTTTATTCCAAACTTTGAGATTTTCCTTAATTCCTCATAGACACTTCATGAATTTAAACCTTTTCAATCCATTTCTGCTTCCTTTTTCTCCCACCAACCTTTAATTACTTCCTTGAACTTATAGTGGAGAAGCTACACATTCTCAAAGGTGAAAGGTGAGGGGCCACCTCTCATCACTTGATCCGTAGAAGATAGGTGAGTGATCTGATATTGGTCTAGGCAGTACTTTTTGAATGGTCTTTGGAAAATGCTCCTCCCAGTCCGAAGAAACTAGCACCCTATCCAACCTACAACACACACCGTATTATCTTGTAAATTAGACCATGTGAATCTCCCATCTATGAGAGGAAAATCAATCAGCTCGTGATCATTAATAAAATCCGCAAAACCCCTCATACTTTTTGTAACTCTACTTCTCTCCAATTTCTCCTGTGAATATCTGATCACATTAAAACCACCAACCAAACACCATGGATCCACATAAACTCTCGAATTCTTTTAATCTCTTCCTAAAAAATTCTCCTTAGGCTTATTTGGTCCATAAACTCCTGTCAAGATTGTCACGACCTGAATCCCCAAAGTATGACACGTGTACACACACGTGCATAATCTGGTATTCCAAGTCGTGACTCTCACCCTCAACCAA
>JAUPMG010153340.1:0-10975 GCA_031762675.1 Pachysandra terminalis
AAACTCGAAATGCCCGTACCTTATTCTGAAAGCCGTCTTAGGTACATCTTCTTCCTTGATCCTCAGTTGGTGATAACTGGATCTGAGATCTATCTTCGAGAAGTAAGAAGCTCCTTGTAGCTGATCAAACAAGTCATCGATGCGTGGTAAGGGGTATTTGTTCTTGACCGTTAGCTGGTTCAGCTTCCTATAATCGATACACAACCTTAGAGTTCCATCCTTCTTCTTCACTAAGAGTAGCGGAGCTTCCCACAGAGAAATACCTGGACGTATAAATTCTAGGGCTACCAATTCATCCAACTGCTTCTTTAGCTCCGTCAATTCTGTAGGTGCTAGTCTGTAAGTTGGTAGTGCAATGGGTCGTGCTCCTGCCACCAACTCAATGCAGAACTCTACTTCACGTTTGGGTGGAAGACCTAGGATATCTTGGAAAACCACACCATACTGACACACCGTAGGAATCTTATTCCATTCTTCCTCCTTAGAAAATTCATGATCTATACAAGCAAATAAATAAGGTATCTCGAATTCTGAACCCCCAACTTCTATCAGGTCACCTTCCACGGTCAAAAAAGATACAGCTCGGTTGTGACAGTCTATCTGCATGTGATGTGCAGATAGCCAGTCCATTCCCAGAATAATGTCAAAATCATTCATGTCAAGTACAATTAAATCAATAGATAAATTAAATTCTTCTATTTCTATAGAACAAGCTTCACACACCTATCTAAATGTGCAGTTCGTCTAACAGGGTTCGCTACGACCAGACTCCTTTCTAGATTCTTCATTTTAAGACTAGTGTTCGTACAACAAAAGAGTGAGATGCTCCAGTGTCAAATAATACTCTTGCAGATATGTGTGTGAGTCGTATGGTACCTTCCATAACCTCGTTTTGTTGTGGCTCAATAGCGAAGACTTTGACCGTCTGAGGTGGTGGTGGTAGACGGGGTTGAGGTGTTGCTGCTCTTGGTCCCTTGGACGGCAACACTTGTTGGGTAGGAACTGGGTTCTGCACATAGTGAGGACGAGGCACCATCTGCTGCTGCTGCGGTTGGCTTTGGAAGAGGTTTGGGTTCCGAGGTGCTCGACATTCCTTATAACTGTGTCCCCTCCTCCCACAATTGTGGCACCGCATTGGCATATTCCCAAAGTTTTGAGGAATAGATGGCCCTTGGATTCTCTGCCTCTTTTGTGCTTCAGAGGTACTGCCCCTGAAAGTGTTTGGCTTTGGGGTTCTCTTGGCGATCCTTTGTTCCAAGGCATTCTTGAATTCTAAGATATCCTTCTCTACTTTCCTGGCGTAGTCCACCACCTTGTGGTATTCGGTGAACTCCCTCACGACTAGCTTACTTCTAATATTTGGCCTCAATCCACTTTCAAAGTGGAAAGCCTTCTTCTCCTCATCATCCACAACATACTTGGCAAACTGTGAGAGCTCGATGAATTTGGCGGCATATTCCATCACCGTCATGTCTCCCTGCTCTAGTTTCATAAACTCCAATTCTTTTTCCCTCATTATGGTTTTTGGAAATTATTCCAAATAGAAAACCTCCTTGAATTTCTCCCAAGTATTTACTGCAGTGATCTCGTTGCCAACTTCCACCATCTACGACTTTCTCCCTCTAACATAAATGCAGCAAATCGGATCTTGTCTGCATCCTCCATCTTCATTACCTCAAATATGTGTTCCATGGAATCGATCCAGTTCTGAGCCTCTAGTGGATCTACCATTCCCTTGAAAGATGATGGTCCTAACTTCTTAAAATTCTCCAAACTGGAGATATTCCTCTGAGCGACCGTTTGGAGTTGAACTTGCTGTCTCTGCATCATGTTAGCCATATCTCCTAAGGCCTGATAATCTCCCGCTAGTTGGGGATCATTTCTGTGATCTCCTACTAGTGGTGGTTCATTGGTAAGTCTACCTCTCCGTCTCCCATACTCCTCCTCCATACGAGGCTCATTGGCATGTCTACCTCGTCTCCCTGCCATTTGATCCTCTTATCTCTGTTGACAAAATTCACATATCCGAACTTCTCGTAACTAAGAATCTCAGATGTTTAGGATTGATCAACCCTCATATAGAAACTTATAAAATATTAACACATTAAAACTTTCAATTATCAAAGAAAATCTCTTAAAACTTATGAAATCTGATTTAAAACGAAGAACTGTAGCTTTGATACCAACTATGTCACAACCCAAATTCGTGAGACCGCTTTGGGTTCAGAGGAGTTTGAATTACGACCTTCACTTCCTTGAAAGGAGAGTGGCAGTTGAATAATAGTTATAGTACTATCGAATTTAAATCATCATTCCAAAAAAAGAAAAAAACATTTCAAAACGAAGATGTAATCCATAGTTACAAATGTGCAACGGATATAGAAAGACAGTTCTAGGTCCTAAATCTGATTTACATAGGATATCAACACCGGTATCAACAAAAAGAATCAAAATATACGTGTCAGAGTATGATCAAGACTTTACACTAGGATTACTCTTATAAAATAAAATTCGTCTTCCTCTTCAAATTCCTCTCTTTCCTTCACTTGGTCCTCCACAACTGCGTCCTCTACTAAAGCTCCTGAAAAATGTAATGCTAAAGCATAAGCTATAAGCTTGTAAGTACTATGATTTCAGGAATATAATTGTCTGTCCTGAGGTTCTTCACCTTTATAATTCTTTCAACTGTAATTCATAAAGGAAATCAAACAAACCAAATGCATGAGGTAATTCATTTTATTATGCATGGAATTGCATTCTAGGAACAAACCTCACCAAGGTGAGCTAGCACACAAGTCTACATGCTGTGCAAATGCAACTCTGTTAGAGAGTCCATGTCACCCGCACCATCAATCCACAGGCATGTTTGTCCAACTTAAGATAGAATCGTACTAGCATCCTACCATGTATAACTAAGTCATTATGCATTATGCATGCCTTTGTGTACAGGGTGCATTAAGCATGGCATGTGAATTCATCATACATGTTATTATACAGATGAATAAAACACTCTACAATCCATCACATCTTTCACACACATACATTCCCATATCACATACAAGTCAATAACGGATCACATAACATAGAATGAGATTGAGATGTATTTATTATTTCTACACTACTCAAGCACTCTATAATCACTATCAACCTCCTAAACTAATCTACAGGTTCGGGGTAGTCTTTGGCGCACCGATACCTCCTTCGGCGACCTACTCGGCGAACTCACCTGAGATTCGGCGACGATTCCAGAATCCACTTTCTGGGCGATCTCTTCTGCGTCCCCTTCGGAGCCCCGAAGTCTATTTCGACGACCCCTTCAGCGAACCACCCTTAGGCTTGGTGAAAATTCCAGTACCCTCAACTTTCGGCGACCTTGTCAGTTCCCTGTTCGGCGCACTAAAGTTGCTTTCGGTGCCCCGAAGTCTTCGGTGGACTTTTCGGTTGACATTCAACCTCGGTGGAGCTTCGGCGCACCGAAGTGTCCGCTCGTGGCCCAGAAATTCAAGTTCGGCGAATGTTCGATGCGCCGAGATGGCCGTCGAACATTGCGTACAAGGCAAAACAAAGGGGTTTTGCCAACCTAAATGGTTTCCACATGGTCTCATACACTCTAGAACATCGCAGAAGTAATATAAACCAATCTTAGGTGAAATAAACACCAAAAGATTTCACATTATGATATTAAAATCGAAATGGAAGTAAAAATGAAGAAATACACGATTCGACTCATTATGTTTATGAAATCAAGACTTACAACTTTTTCTTCAAGCTCAATCCACGTTTTACACCCTTGAATCCTCCCTTCTTCCTCTTTTGCTCTCCCACCTCTTTTCCTCTTTCTCTCTCTTATTTTCTTCTCAAGACACAAATGCCCTTCTTTTTTCCTTTCCTCTCTCCTTCTATCCTCCAATTTCCACATGTCACCATCTCCTCACACTATTCTAACCACTTCAATCCTAACCCTTCTTTTTCCTACTCAATGTAAACCCTCTAGTTCTAACCACTTCGTCCCCACCATACACATCCCTCACCTTACACTAATACTAAAATAACTAAACAATTTTGTCCATACAAGGGCTTATTATAATACTAAGCATGATACACACTAATAATTCACATCATAGCAATCGTATGGTAGGTTTAACTCGAATTAAAGATCAAACAGGTAGATAATCTTATATTAATGTTTTAAACATAATTAAATACTTCTTTGTTTGTTCGGGCCATTACAAATTACCTGTTTTAGTCCAATTGAACTTTTATTGAAATTTGGGCTCAATTCGATTATATAAGAGTTCTAGTCCATTTAGATTAGAAGTCCAACCCTTTAATTAATTCTTAATTAATTAGGTAATTGCCCCTTTTGTTTTCCCTAATTCTTAATTAGTTCATTTCTACCTTGTGTCTTTCATTAAATTCCAGTGTTTAATTAGTAGAATAATTAAGATTTAATCTATAACTATTCCAGTTCGGTCCGGGTCACTATATGGGAACTCAAGGGTTTGTCTTTCAATCTAAAGGATGCGGCTAACAATAACCATATAAATTGCATAACCAATTCCATGGTTTTTCAGAGCATAATTAACTAATAACGGAAGTCTGATAAAATTGAAAATTTAAATTCAATATCCTACAATACTAACACAAGAAAGTAAAATCAACTAGTCACTTAGTCCGAATATCAATTAATCATTGTTCTTGTCCTCGCGGGTCCATAAAATCTAATTGCTAAAGATGTATCTTCAGCTACTCCAAAAAGGTTCTCAGTCTTAGTCCTTGCTTGTTAGAGTACAACCATCGCTATCCACTTCATTCCAGAATCCAAAGGTAACCTGTAATAACATAGGAATGAGCTTAGGAGTTCAATAGGAAAACTCCATAGCAATACAATATATACTTCCATAGTCATATAATGAAACAGATTCATTCATGCAATTCATCTCACATAGCACATATATAGTTCACCATTAAGGTTCTTAACACGAATATAGTTACTCTATTAAAAACATAACACCTTATGACATACAATAAATGCAATAAGAATCATAGTTCAATTCAATGTAGGTCTTTTAAGAACTTCTTCACGAATTCAAGTACAACTACATTGCACACATTCATGATCCCCACATGACAAAATATGGAAATTTAACTTCCACACTTAATTGCCAATAATCACAGATAATCATTGTCTCACTTAGACACTCCAAATTTCATTAAAGTCGTACATAACTCAATGTAATTTATGCAAATGCAAGTATGAACATGCGGATGCTAACAAATCAATTACAAGTAGATTTCATGCAATAACATATGAAGCAAAAGCAAGGATGCAATAAATGATATAAGAATACAATGAATAAAGGGCCAAACCCAAACCAGGGATACCATCCATAGACTGCTGAGAACAATGTCCAAATACTGTCAATAAGACCAAGGTTTAGGCCATAAACTATGGATACCATCCACAAACTAATAAGAACACTCTCCAACTATTGACAATAAGACCAAGGCTCAGGTCATAAACCTTGGATACCATCCACAGACTGATGAGAACACTCTCCAACTACTGATAATAAAACCAAGGCTCAGGCCATAAATACTGTTCACACATTTTATGCCAACATTGGTGCCAACACTGCCTAGATACTGCAGACATTCATTTCTTTGAGGGAATACAACCCAAGGTAGAATGCCACCATCTTACCTTTCAGGGAATGGGACCCAAGGTGGGAAATGTGCCATCTTTCTGTTCAGGGAATATATACAACCCAAGGCAGGAAATATGCCATCTTTCCTTTCAGGGAATGGGACCCAATGCAGGAAATGTGTCGTCTTTACTTTTAGGGAATATATACAATCCAAGGCAGGAAATATGCCATCTTTCCTTTTAGGGAATATGTACAACCCAAGGTAGGAAATATGCCATCTTTCCTTTCAAGGAATATATACAACCCAAGGCAGCAAATATGCCATCTTTCCTTTCAGGGAATGGACCCTAGGCAGCATAAGCTACCCTATTTCCTTTCGGGATCTTCGCAAGGTAGGAAATTCACCTTCACAAACACAATCAATACTACAAATATCTTGTGTTACACACAACACAAGGATCACTAGTTATGCTTCAAGCATCACTCACAATACCATTCCATTCAAAAATTACAATTAAGCCTTACATACCAATCACACAATAATAAATCAAACCACAATCATTGTACACTCTAACATCATACCACTTAACTCATATCATCGTACAAACACTCAAAATCACATTACTATATAATATCATACCATGCAAAGTTAAATCACATTGAAACTAGGTAATGTATACAATTTATTGCACAAAATCTTGTATAGGCATTTTGCACACAAACCATAATTGCACACACACACTCCATATGACTTCATGGGGCTTCCCATGAAGTCTCATCCAATTTGGAGCTCGGCAGCTACCGAGCATCCTGCCAATTTCATAATTTAACAGTCATTAACATGATCTTCATACAACATGGAGAAATCATAGATTACATGCTAATTTCATCCACATACAACCCATGATCCTATATGTATTATACTATAGCTTCATCATTTACTATTAACATGCCTACCGTAGAACTATGGAAATTCCTACCTAGCGATCTTGCCCATCCCGATCCAGAGAAAAGTTATGATCACCTTCCCTTTCCTCCTCTAACTTTACTTGTCTCTATAAGGCTTGCTTGATCAGCCTCCTTCTCTCTTTCTTTTCTTCTGGATCAACCTTGTGCTTTCGTGCTCTAGTTTTTTCTTTCTTCTCCTTAGCCATTTTCTCTTTTGCCATTTTCTTCCTACTGTATTCTTTCCTCTTCTTTTATATTCTCTCTTCTTTTTCTTTCTTCCCTCTCAATCTCCTCATCCCCCACTACTTAGTTACGTGAGATTACTTCCCCCTCTTTTTTGGGGAGTCCTAGTCATGTAAGACAACTAATTTGAATTTCAAATTTAATTAACTAAGTTAGTTATATTCTAATTACTTGTTTTACCCTTGTTAAATCTGTAATTCCTTCTTTATTAATTCTCCACCTAGGCCAAATGACCAGCCCATGTTTTAGGCCTTAAATCCCAATTAATTTTTCTTATAATCCTCATTTTCTCCACCATAATTTAATAATTTGCACATTAGTCCTTAATTTGACTATCTAATTACACTTTCAGGTTTCGAGTCACTACAATCTCCCCTCCTTTAGGATATTTCGTCATAGAATGTTAAGGCTATAGAATTACCCTTGTCTATATTACTTCTATTCTTGCAAAAAGATAACATTAAAGATTAAATTCACATTATGAACAAAAATTTAAATATTCATAGATATTTCATTCCTTCGAAAGATAAATTTCAAACATCGCATAACGTTCAAACCCTACTACTGCATTAATATCACTAATCCATACACTTTCTAAAAAGAGTTACTTAACCATTCACGGATGGCCATTACAAAAAACAAACAGAAAAAAGGAAACTTTGATAACACAAATCTAAATCAATTAGGGAATGTCTCCCTAAAAAGGCAATGAAGATGATGAAAGTGGTGGTACTGAAGATGATCGCACTTAAGGTGGGGCTGCATCAGTTAATCGACGACAGTCAATCATATCCTGGAAGTACAGAAGTAACTTCTCCACTGTCTCACAGAGTTTAGACATCTCTTAACCGCTTCTCTTCACTTCAGCTTTAATCTCTGCACTGGATTTCTCCAAGGATGCAAGCCGTGCTTCCATAGTCATACTCTCACTAGGGTCAGTAGGAGGTGCACAAGAGGTAGAAGCTCCCTGGTGGTGCTCTGAAGGGATGGTTTGAGGTTCTTCCTCGACTCTCGTCGGTTCCTCCTCGACAACATCTCGTTATCCGGCTCACTGAAAATTGATAGCCCCCACTGGCAAGCCCATCTTGCCCATATTCACTGAACCGAATGGTGGGTTAAAAATGTCGGTCCTGGTGTCAGGTATATGTATATCCCATAGATTGTCCAAGGTACACATCAGACGAGCGAAAGGTAAGGCTCCCTTCCTTTAGCTTCATACACACAAAGTCTCATGCTTATGGCCACTTGGTGAAGTATGGAGACCATGTACGAAGTGAGTTCCGTCACATTTCCGAAGCGAGGGTAAACATTGGTGACAAAGATCTTGTGAAGGATACGGTAAGTGGGTAAAAGCTTGGATGCATTAAGGGAATTGTCTAAATTCCACCGCACTCTCTTCGCACAGAGGATTTTTGTGACTTCTCTTTTTTCTTCCTCATCGAGTTCGGGTACAACACTAAAAGCATTGTTTATGGGCATATTCATCACCCTAGACAACAATGGAAGATTGATTTGTTTGGTGTAGCCATAGAGCCTGAAGGTGATGCTCATGGAATCGAAATCGGTCTCGGAAATGTGTGAGTACATTTCCAAGACAAAGGAGGAATATGCAATTCCACCCCAATCAAGAATAGGTTCCCAACATACGGCTCGAAGTGTTTCCACCACTTTGTAGTTTGCCACATCACGCTTTACCACCTTTTTCTCAATGATTAGTACCTTGTCCTCATACTTATTAGGTTTGGGTGCAACCGGAACTTGAGAAGGTGCTGCCCTAGGGTTTTGTTCAACATTTGGTGGAGGTGAGTCATCTCCCATGGGATCAAAAGAATCTGGTGTTGGAGGAGATGGTGGGGCTTGGGATCTCCTAGAGGTATAGGTCCTTGAGGTCTTAACCTTCTTGGGAGGTCCTTGTGCAACTTTAGTCCTAGCCATGGGTTTATTCTAGGTCTTAAAGAAAGTGTGGAAAATTTCAAAGAGAAATTTCTAAAGAAACTTACCGGAACTATGAACGATCGGACAAAGAACCTTGGATACTTGGAAGAGCCCTAGATGTGCTTGGAGTGCTCTAGTAAGAAGATTGGATGATGGGTTTCTTACAAATAAAAATTAGGGTACCCAACCTTTCTTTTTAAAGGGCTCGGCACCTCTCGGCAGTTGCCAAGCTTCCTATCGAGCCCAATTTCTTGAATAAAATTTAATTTATAAATTTTATAAAATACCTAATTTCATTACTATTAATTTCCCATAAAAAATATCCTTTTATTTTTAAGTACAAACTAATCCATAAATTCTCAAAGTTGACGGGTCAGATTCGAAGCCGGGACTGGTCTATTAATTTGATTTCTTATGTATAAAAATTTATATCATTGTTAAATTTGTCTACTCATTGTTTCTTATTTATTTATAATTTACCCTTAATTTTAATAACCTTACAAAATTTTCTATTAATTTTAGTCCGTCTCTTAGTCTACTTATAAACTAGAACTTATTCTATTGGTCTACAGTCTAATTCTTACCTTATCACAATAATTCTCTCTTGTTTAACATTTTAGTTTTCTTTATCCTTAATTATAGTTCTAACATAAGCACAATCACCGTATGTCATATGTATATAGGTGTTGTGGCACTAGAACTTATCCCAAGTGACTTCACATAATTTGCCTAAAGTTTTCAAACACATCCTTAGATATTTTTCGTGTTTTAAAACATTTCCATGTATATGGTCTAAGTTAGGACATTAGTAGCATTCTTACTCACAATTGTCCTCATACATTACAAGCGCAAGAAACATATCACTTCACACAACTATATTTCATACTATAATTAGTAGGAAAGTAAACTCATCACAATTCACAAAAGTGGATCCTAGATTGATAAATTTCTAAGTTCTCGTCATGGGTCTCACTATACCCTTCTAAGGACCTTAAAGACTTAAACCTAATATGCATCGTAATCACACAAGTAGTCCTACCGTCTAATGGAATTCTAAACACTTTCTTCTAAGTAATTTCGTAAATTAATATATCTCAAAGAATGTGGTCAAAAGTCTACATACAATTAAAAATCATACCTTTTTTACATTTGTATGAATACACAAGCATACGAAACACACCACTGCAATCAATTAATTCAATAATCCACAATAAGTATACACACAACACTCAATTCAAAGCAACTTCTCACAGAGCAAGCAATTCACACAAGTCAAGAAATCCACATAGCTTACTTAACACAGTTCATACATGTGAACCCTAATGTTCACTTCACCCTAGGTAACTTAAACCCAGAGCATTGATACAAATCTATCACACCCTGAATCCGAGATATGGGATCTCAAGGATTTCAAGGGTTTGAACTTCAGATCCAAAGGATGCGGCTAACAATAACCATATAAATTACATAACCAATTCCAGGGTTTTTCAGAGCATAATTAACTAACAACGGAAGTCTGATAAACTTGAAAATTTAAATTCAAATCCTAAAATACTAACACAAGAAAGTAAAATCAACTAGTTACTTAGTTCGAATATCAATTAATCATTGTTCTTGTCCTCACGGGTCCACAAAATCTAACTGCTAAATATGTATCTTCAGCTACTCTATTCTTCTAAAGGTTCTCAGTCTTAGTCCTTGCTTGCTAGAGTTCAACCAACGCTATCCACTTGATTCCAGAATCCAAAGGTAACCTGTAATAACATAGAAATGAGCTTGGGAGGTCAATAGGAAAACTCCATAGCAATAAAAAATAGATACTTCCATAGTCATATAATGAAACAGATTCATTCATGCAATTCATCCCACATAGCACATATATAGTTCACTAGCAAGGTTCTTAACATGCATATAGTTACTCTATTAAAAACATAACAACTTATGACATACAATATAAGTAATAAGATTCAGAGTTCAATTCAATGTAGGTCTTTTAAGAACTTTTTCATGAATTCAAGTACAGCTAAATTGCACACATTCATGATCCCCACATGACAAATTATGGAAATTTAACTTCCACACTTTTTTTTTGGAAGGTAAGTTTGAGTTTATTTATCAATGGACATATTAGAATACATGCCAACAGGCAAAAGTGTAGCCAAACATAGCCCACACAAAGCAACCAACTGAAAACTAGTATG
>JAUPMG010153360.1:0-10975 GCA_031762675.1 Pachysandra terminalis
CTTAATATTCATGCTCAACTAAGTATATCCTCAGTTGTTACTGAAATTTACCTAGATACTGATCAACTGTCCGTGGTTGCAAGGTTTTAAAGACCGGAACCGGTCGCCGGACCGGTCTGGATCCGGTACAGAAAACAAAAAAAAAATTTCAAAATTTCGGACCGGCGCCGGACCAGCCGGGACTGGTGGGATCGGCGGTACCGGACGCCGGACCGGAGGGACCGGTATGGTCCAGTCCCGGTCCGGACTGGCCGGTACGGACTGGTATCGGCCGATCCTTGAAACCACGCGTGGTTGAATTCTCTGTTTTGATGAGTTGTTTAATAATATCGGCAGGAAGCTTTGCATATGTTGAGATTCTAAAGCCTTCATCTATACATTATATCACATAAATAGCCAAGCATTTACCATTTTGGATTTGCACTAAAAAATTGTTTTGAGTGTCGAAATCACTTGCAGTGCATCTCATATTATTATTATTATTATTATTATTATTATTATTGTTGTTCTTGTTGTTACTATTATTATTATTATTATTATTATTATCCCCTTTATCTTCCTAGAGACTATTGTTCTTTTCAACCTAGTCTTTGAGACCCTGGTTTGCCATTTTACATTCTATATCCGTGTTTGTCATCTGATGACATGGTTATGGGTATTGGCTTTGTTATACAACTTAAAATCCGTTTTCTACTTTTTTTAAATAGAAATTTTGTTACCTTGGGCACGCTTGCAGATCTATAGTCTAGATATACACTTAATGCTGTAGGATCATTATTGTTATTTGTTAAAGTAGGACTCTCTAGCATCATTACTTTAGTAGATCATTCCATGCCTCCATGGTATTTGTATGTTGTCTTGTTTTATCTTTATAATTACCTTTTTTTCTATAGTTGAATTCTGTCTTTATTAGATGTAGATATGGAATGACTAATTAGCTCTCTATCTCTCTATCTTATGTTGATATATATATATATATATATATATATATATAGATATATATTATTGGATGATTTTCCCTTGTTCTGAAAGCTAACAAGCAGACCCTTCTTGTTTGAGGCCTTGTTTGGTTACATTTCAAGAACATTGGTTTTGTTGCAATTAGCAAAAATGAAGATTTTCATTTGGTAAGAGATTTATCTGTAAAAAACAATTTCAACAGTTTTTAAAAATTGGCCTGTTTTTAATAACTAGGATGAATCGTCGCCACCACCACCACCCATTGGTTAACAGGTAGACTACTGCCATTGCCACCATGCAATGTCACCAAAGCCACCATCTTGCCAATAGCCAGCACTAATTAGCCACCACCATGTTACCACCAGCATCCAACAGCTACCACCACCTGCCAACACCACCCATTAGCTACCAAAGAAATCGATACCAGTTTGGGAGCCGTTTTTCATTGCTTTGCTTTGTGAGTTTATTTCACCCTTATAATTATATTGTTTTGTTTTTTTTTTTTGCCTTTTACAATTTTTACTGTCTCTTCTTTTCCTGATTGTGACTGTGTATTTGAGATATTATATTTCTATTCTTTGGGAACAAAAAAAATTTCTTAATTGTGTGATGTCATTCGATTTAGATTATTTTCATTAGGTTTTTACCAATTTATTTTCTTCATTTGATATAAAGATTACACTAACTTATTCAAATTGTTGATAGTTTGAATGCTATTCACTTCCTGCATTATGTTCTCAACTCTAAATCAGTTAGCTGTTTAATAGTCTAATATTAGATTTATTTATAGCTATTGAGTTTGGGATCTTCAATTTATTAAATTCTTAACTAATTTGTTCTAACTCTCTATGTTTCTCCATGTTATTTGTTCCCTTGAAGTTTTATTTATAGGTTATCAGTATCTAGCTCTTCGTTTTAGGATATACTCTTGCACTAGCAAAGGGGCAAATGAATATATCTTGAAGAAAATAAGTTGCTTATAAAAAGTACTTTGGATTTATTAAATCCCATGAACTTGGAGTAGTTAGTTCATGAACTGGTGCATAATTTGAGCAATGTAGTCACTGTACTTGCAAGACAGGTCAGTTCATGTTTTTTTTTTAAATTTATTTTTCACTTAAATCTTTTTGTTGAGACATGTGAGCAGAATGTTGTCTCATATATTAAATCAAAACCTTAATATTGACACCAAGCAAAATAAAAAACCTTGATACTGATATCTTGTTTGCATTGTTAGTTTCGTACAAATTACTAATCAAACAATAACGAGAAGAAAGGATTTCCTTGGTTAAATGATATCTAGGTGAGTGTTTTTATTGCATTGTGGTTTGATCAATGTCAATGGGAGTTGTAGGTTTGACTCTCAATTTAGCATTCAATGCATGTTTTACTTGGAATGTCAATGCAGTGTCTAATTCCAACCCTAGCCAAAAAAACCACAGATTGTAGATCCAATGAGCTATTATGTAGGGTTTTATGAGTCTAACTATCATTTTTCTTCCATCATTATTTTTGAGCTTGTTATTTTATTAGAAGAGATAAGAAACCTTAATTATTTGATTGCTCTTTAACAGGTTTGTCCCAGGTGCTCAACTTCTCATTGGTCGTTATTTTGTGTGTGTGCATCTGTCCTCGTTTGCGTGCATGTGCTTGTGGAGCTTTTATTAGACAATGCCGTAAATGTATGTGTGTGCTTGTTGATTGCCAGCAACAACATATTTCCATAACCTTGAATTGGAGAATGTTGCTGTAATATGGAAGGCGACAAACTTGTTTATCAACTTTGTTTGTTGATTTATATATGCATATTTTGGTTCTTGCTGCAGAGATGGAAGCATCAATGTGTGTGAAAAGGAAAGATCAAGCAGGCTGTCTGCATGGTTTGAATCATGGGAGCCATATCATTTTCTTTCAGCAACTGTTTTATTGATTGGAGTTGGAGTTACGGCTGCAACTTGTAGTCAATATAGAAAGTCAGGATGAAATAGGTGTGTGCTCAATACTTGTTTGCTTCTCTTTATATATATTGCACTTTTTCTACCTAGTACAACAAGAGATGAAATGAAAAGGAAAATTTTCAGATTATTTATATGTAGCATTCTTAAGAATATTGCTAATGCACAATGGAAACTGGCTGGTACATGCACCTGTGATTTTTTTTTTTTAAGTTAATGGAAAGGTCTTCTAGAAAAAGAGGGAGAATGTACAAGGAGGGGAGCTCCCAAAGTTTAGGAAGCCTATCACAGGAAAAAAGAACACTGACAAAACAAGGAAATCAAAGCAGAACAACAAAGGAACTCAATAAGATCCCTCTTAACCCGTTCAGATCTAACATATCGTTCTACAAGGGACCATGTTGTCCTGATCTCCAGGAAGAGGTTCTGATAAACCAGACCTTGTAAAGAGCTCTCCCTTGTCTACTAGGCATGCATACCATGATAACTGTTGTGAAGGAGCTGCATTGAATGATTGTATTTCAAACAAATATAGGAGATAAAGAGATTCTTTTCCAAGGAAAATTGGGAATTCTGAAAGTTCCATTTTGAGCTAGTTCATCTCATTTGCAAACCACCAATTATGGATTTTTCCCTTATGTGAACAGCTTCTTTGGGTGTTTAACTGTCAACAGTTAATCAAGTGTAGAGAACAGGTTATTCCATGATAGAGTTATTTGGTCACGTCATTCATTTTATTAATTTTGCTTACTTATTTGAGTTCTTATTTATATTGAATGCAACCATTAACTTTTTGACTTGCCTTCTGTTATGTTCAAATTGTATATCATCATTTTTTCTGGTACTTGTGTCCAGGCAAAGTCTAGAGACTTTTTGTTAACGTAGAGAACATCAAGAGGATTGCATGGACTTCTAGGGGTACGCTGCTCTCTTTCTTCCTCTTACCTCTCTGGATTTCTCCATTCTCTTTCTTATGACAACATTTTGACTTCCTGTAAATGGGTTGGATTGCTCATTCTTGCCATTTTGCACAAGGTTTAGAAATAAGCAATGCATTGCATTTGCACTAATTTATTCACCTTGTTTTTTTAGCGTAATGAGACATTTTCATTGATATACGGTACTAAGGGGTCACTATCATAAAACACCTTGTTTCAATGAAATACCATCTTATTTTTCTACATTATGTTTATTAGTTGGCTGATGTTAGTTCATGAACTGATGCATAATTTAGACACTGTAGACTGTAGTCACTGTTTAGTTGCAAAGACAGGCATGTTCTTGTCTTTTTTTTTTTTTTTCACTCGCATCTTCTTTGTTGAGAATTGTGAGCAGAATGTTCTCATATTATACTAAAACACTGATACTGGTAGTTTGTTTGTATTGTGAGTTCTATACAAATTACTAATCAATCAAAGAAGAGAAGAAAGGATTCCCTTGCTTAAATGATATCTAACTGAGAGTTTATTAGAAGAAATAGAGAAACCTTAATGATCTCAGTGCTCTTTGGCAGGTCTTGTCCCAGGTATGCTCATTACTGGTTATTGTGTGTGCATGCGCGCGCATTTGTGTGCACGTGCTTGTGGAACTTTAACTAGACAATGCTACATATTTATTGTGTGTGTTTGTTACTATCAACAACATAGTTCCAAAATCAATGGATTGTAGAATGTTGCTGTGATAGAAGATGACGGACTTGCTTATCAATTTCCTTTGTTGATTGATGGATTCATATTTTGGTTTCTTGTTGCAGAGATGGAAGCATCAATGAATGTGTAAAGGAAGGGTCAAGCTGGTTGTCTGCGTGGATGGAAAGATGGGAGTCGGGTCATTTTCGTTTAGCAGCTGTTCTATTAAGGGGAATTGGAGTTATGGCTGTAACCTATAGTCAGTTTAGAAAGTCAAGATGAAATAGGTGTGTGCTCAATTCTTGTTTACTTCTCTTCATTTATATTTATTGCACTTTTTTCTTCGTAGCACAATGAGATATGAAATGAAAAGGAAATTTTTTAAATTGTTATATTTAGCGCACTCAAGGATATTGCTAATGCGCAATGGAAACTGACTGGTGTATGCACCCATGGCAGTGTTTTAAAATCATAGGTAAATGATAGAAAGTCCCTCAAAATTCTGATTAATCAAACATATTCATGATTCATATGTGTTTGGTATTTTTGGTTATTTTCTTGCATTGGTTTCTAGAAAGTAGTTTTCATCATTTAATACATAGTTTAAACTAACTTATTCAAATTGTTGATAATTTAGATCCTTTTTAGTATAAACTCTTAAGGTTTGTGTTCAATAATTATTGAATATTTGAGGTTTTCAGAATTATTAAATTTGGGATTTTATAAACATTAGATTCTTAACTAACTAGTTTTAACTCTTATGGCCATTTGTCTTGTTTGTTCTTTTGAAGTTCTATTTATAGGTTTCAATATTTAGCACTTTGTTTTAAGATATACTCTTATAATTTCAAGCCACAATTTAAATGAATATATCTTGAGAAAAATAAGTTACCTATAAACATCACTTGGGTTTATGAAATTTTTTGGACTTGGTATGAGCTGGTGCATAATTTGAGGAATGTAGTCAGTGTGTACCTTGCAAGACAGATTAGTGTATGTATTTTCTTTTCTTTTTTAAAAGAAAAAAAATAGTTATTATTATTATTACTATTATTTAATTTGAAACTTAAGAGCAGAATTTCTCTTATATTAAATCAAAACCTCAATATTAATATTTTGATCATATTAATCTTGCACAACTTACTAATTAAATGAAAAAGAGATAAAAATGTATCCTTGGTTAAATGAATTTTAGCTAAGTATTCATTGAAAAGTATCTGATAAATTTCAATGGGTTTTGCAGATTTGAGTTAGCTTTCAACTTATCAATCAATGAATATATTAGGGATGTCAATGCAGTCTGATTCTATACTCAACCAAAGATAACCACAGGTCCATTATGTATATCTATATAGCTATTACTAACTGGTTACAGTTTGTGTAGATAACAATCTCTGTGCAGCAATTTAGTCTACTTTTTGATTCTTTTATAAATGAATGATGCAGCACATTCAGAATATTGTTAATGTACAATGACAAAAAATAAATGACTGATTTTTGTGTATTTCTGATAATTTCGATCTAGCATATCCTCCTCCATGCATCCAACTATCTCAAGTATAGAAGAAAAGGAAAAAACAGATTCCTCTGTGCCACGTGTCATCCATACGAAGCATTCGACCGCGAATGCGTTATTATGATTTGAGCTTATTTAAATGGTGATTTATTATGATTTGAGCTTATTTAAAAAAATATACCAATTATGTGTTTTACACTTCAATGGACACCATATTTTGATTTAGCCCACTTAAAGGACTGAGCCAAAAAAAAATCTATTAAAATAAGCCCAGTCCACCTAATCCAAGGACTTGGTCCATAAGGAATCCATTAAAACAAGTCCAATCCACTTCATCATCTCCACTTTTGATGCCTCCATTAAAACAAGTCCAATCAACCTCATCACCTCTACTTTTGAGTCAGAAAAGAGGTGGTTTTATATTTCATCTTGGGTGTGGCATTGGTTTTTGCTCCTATATCCATTACCATACTCCCATATATTGCTCTATTACAGGGAGTGGAGTATCTTTTCAACTTAATTAGTGAATTAAGGGTAAAATTGAGACGTGGAGATTTGATTAAACAGATTAAATAGAGTGATTCAAAGAGAAGATTGAGAGGCCCCATTGAGGACTTAAATAGAAAAAGATACAACGATAAATATTGAAATTAACTCATTATGATCTCTAATTAAGAAATAAATTCAAACCATTTTCTAAATCTCTTCAATAAAATCTTCATAATATTAATCTTCTCTTTGAATCACTTTATTAAATATGTTTAATCAAATCTCCATCATCTCAATTTTTTTCCTTTAGCTTGATAGAATACTCCTCACTCACCGTATTACCATACTCCCACATATTTGCTGTATTAGATCCATCTCAAAAATCAAAAAGTATAAATTATTTTAATATTAAAAATATTAAATTTTTATTTAATGACTAAAGTTAAAAATAATTAAAAAATAGACTTTTAAAATATTATGTTAAATATAAATCAATAAATATTATTAAAAAGTTAAATTTTAAATATAAATATAACAATACCCTATATTTTGGAATATAAAGAAGTCAAATATGTCAATTGATATCTTGATCAAATGAGTTTTCTAATTCGAATATTATGATTTTTTCAGATCTTAAAAAACTATTTCATCTCTTACAATCTTTAAATTAATTTTATAAAAATAAATTGATTAATTTGATATAATTAATTAATTTCATAATTCTTCACAAAGAATTTAATTAACAAAAAAATTATAAACTTATCATTTATTTTAAATTTATCTATTAATTCTTTGATAATAAACCATGATTGGACCATAATTTTATACCCTCTCAGCCTTTCAACTTTCAAGTTCTCCAACCGCACTAAAACTACTATACCCTCAAATAGTAAAAAACAGATGAAAAGAATAACCACCAAATCAATGAAAGATCATACACGCCTTCCCCTCTTCTTCTTTTTTTCTGGCCTCAAACAATTTCTCTCCCGACGCGCTCTGTCTCACTCTCTTAACAACTTGTATACAAGGAATATTGGACGAGTTTAGGAAACGTTATTATTTTCTACACGTTTTTTAAGTTCTTCTACGACCACTTTAAAAAGATTGTATTTATTCATTTTTCTCATTTCTTCTCCATCGTCTACTTTTATCACTTCCACATTCTTCTCTTCTAATTTCTCACATTCTATAAATACAAAAAATGAAGAAAACAATGGCACAACCTATATGTGTGGATTTCTCCTAAGGTTGTAGGCTATCACTAATCGAACTTCATTATATTTTGGATCATTATTCCTTTTATTTACCTAAATTTATCAAGGAAGAATGTCTTCAAGAAGGGAAGATCAATTCAAACTCAGAAGAACTTATTCCAAAAACAGCAACCCCACCATCTCAAAGTCCAAATCTCCATCTTTCTACAACTCCAACTCCTTCCTCACCACTCTTTTCGCCTTCATTGTTTCGCTTCTCTTAATCATCAGCACAGCCAGCATCACCTTATGGTTAATATTAGCCCCAAAAGTCCCCGAAATCTACTTCAAGTCGGTATCTCTCGCCACCACCGTCGATGGTGACTCTGGCGAGGAAGTTCCTCATAACTGGTATGTAACTCTTGACGTAAAAAATCCCAACAAGATGGCTGGGATAGATTGTGAGAAATTTAACGTCTCTTTGATATATGAATACGTTTATCTCTGTCACGCCGTGTTTAAGAAATTTTCTGTGCGAGAGAATATACGAAAGTCCTTGAATGCAAGCTTTGTGATGAAGAGGGAGTTCAGGGATCAGATTTATGGCTTAGTTCTTGATAAGGAAATGGGACAAGTGAGACTAAGTTTGTATGGGTTTGGTTGGATTAGGTTTAGAAAGCATAAGTTGAGAAAGCAGAAGGTTAGATTTCTGTGTGAGAAAATATTAATCAAGTTTACTGGTCACAACTCAGTGGGGAAGGTGGTGGAGAACCATAGGAATAAGTGCTTAGTACTT
Organism: Pachysandra terminalis; assembly: GCA_031762675.1. Classification (NCBI taxonomy): domain Eukaryota; kingdom Viridiplantae; phylum Streptophyta; class Magnoliopsida; order Buxales; family Buxaceae; genus Pachysandra; species Pachysandra terminalis. Next base: position 8,538 of record JAUPMG010153360.1, read on the forward strand.
ATTTAAGAACGAATTAATAGAGCAAATATATGGCAGTATGGTAATACGGTGAGTGGTAGAGTATCTATCAGTTCAAGGGGAGATTCAAGGAAAAGATAAAAGCAATAATAAAATCAAGAGATGCAATAGATTTTATTGGGAAATTCAAGGAGAAGATGAAGGCAAGACAAGAGATTTGATGATTTAAAACATTAACTCGCGAACAATTAGAAATGGGAGAACTGGTTGACGAATCGTTTAGAAGGTTGACTCATGGTCTTGATTAAGATTGCTTTATACTCTTGCTTTTTGAATTTTGATTCTTGATTTTTGGATTCAAAACAACATGATATCAATGGCACCAAGAAAATGATTTTTTTTTTGACTTTTTTATTAATGTTTTAAATCAAATCTCTTGTCTTGCCTTCATCTTCTCTTGGAATTCCTCAACCAAATCTCTTGTATCTCTTGATTTTATTATTGCATTTATCTTTTTCTTGAATCACTCCTTGAATTAATAGGATACTCCATCGCTCACCGTATTACCATATTGCCATATATTTACTCTATTACAATGAGTGTAGGTCTTTTTCCTTTTGCCTTGCTTTGGTGGTTATTTTTTTGTTTAATGAATCATTAAACTGTATTTGTAAATGATGGGGACTCCTATTTGATGGGTACTATTGAAGAGATAATGAAGACTGTATGTTTTTAGCTATTTGATTTGGCAAAATTAGGCTATCAATTTTAAACACAAATCTTAATTTCTGTTTAAATGCAAAATTAGTACTTCCTAATTGTCTCAGTAGCATCAATCTCCATATAGCAACAGTTTCGAACTCCTATCATGCGAGAGATATAAGAGGAGGAAATAAATTCCACATTTGTTGGTATTATCTTCATATTCAGTAGTTCTCTTGTAGGGTTGTCAATGGATCGGATCATGATCCGAATTCGATCTAAAAAAGGTGGATTTAGAAAGGGATTCGTGATCCGATAATCCAGCTGTGTAGGCTTTCTTTATGGCCAATGCTTTCAATCTAGAGTCTTGATAAAATCGAAGAAGATAGCGTAAAAGGTCCAAAGAAAGTTAAGTTAGATCTAAAATAAAGGGTGATTATGAGCAAATCATTGAGAGGAGATTGTGTTTGTGCCAAATAAACAGCTCCAAAGAGGCAACCAAGATACTATCCCATTCATTCCGATTATTAATCGGATCAAATCAAATTTGAATATAGGTTGATTCGATTTGCTAAGAGTTTAATCCGATTCTATTTGTACACTCAGCACAAGGACGATGCAAATTTTGCTCAATTTATAAGCAAAGCACAAAGCCTGGCACGATAATAATCATATTCTGTGTCATCAAACCGGGTTTGGGTTTGAAAATTGGGCACGGTACGGTCCGATAACTAATCGGGTTGTGTTATGCCCGACATGAAGTACAGTCCTCACGAAAAAAATTTGCCAGAGCAGCTGCCCGAATATATATATATATATATATAAATAGAGAGAGAGTGTGTGTTTTAGAATCCGGCTCGGGTGCTAACCTGGTAAAGACAACTGGTTGGGTCAACCCGGTTGAACTAGTGGGTCTTGCTGGATTTTGAAACATATTGGGTTAAAAGCCCACCCAACTCGATTATAGCACTGGATATCGGTTGACCTGACCGGGCCGGGCCGGATTTTAAAACACTGGAGAGACAGAGCTTTGTTCATCTGTAGAACAACGTGGGTCATCAGTAACTAATACTTGGATTGTTAGGTAATAAGTAATATCTACAATTCTTTGTACTATGTTTTGTGCATCTGCAGAAGAACCAGGTGAAGTATCTTATTCATGAAATGCCTTCAGATCACATCAAAAACATTCTTGATCTCCTCTCCTGATTGGTCATAATCGTGGGACCTACTACTAAGGTGCAACTCGGTTCGGTTTGGTCCCGATTGACCTCAATCCAAAACCAAACCGAGGTGTATACATACAACCAGAACCGAATTGAATTAATAATAAAAAATCATAACCCGAAAACCGAACCGAAATTATTTGAGAAACCCTAAATCCAAACTGAACCAAACCGAAATTACTTTTTCGGTTCGGTCTGGTTCAGGTTCAGTTTAGTACAAATTAATAATTTAATTAAAATACCGTCAAGCCAGCCCAAGAGAACTAGGCCGGTCAAGCCAGCCCAATGTTGAACTTTCTAAGCCCAATGATTTATAGTGCATCCGTTGGAGGATTATTTGATCCCTAACCGATGTGGGACTTTTACTTTATATAAAAAAATGGTGTGTGTGCAGCCCCCCATGTGTAGGGTGCTGCCCAGCACTCTGTACGAGCAGCTCTTCCCCTTCTTTTTTGTTGCCCTCCTCTTAAAAGTCCCAAACAAATGTATATATATATATATATATATATATATATATATATATATATTGAGTTTTGATTATGTTCTATTAAA